>PVKC010002748.1:0-41825 GCA_004027635.1 Crocidura indochinensis
TAACTGGTCTCCCCTTAGCAGCTGGTTGTAGGTCGGGTATCTATTCTGTTTGGTGTTCAAGTCTGATCATTTTTTATTTACACTGCATGGTCATATGACTGGCCCTGGTAACATCCTGCACTTTTAAGGTAGAAAGATTAGGCTCAGAGAACAGTCAGTTCCTGGAATCAGACCTTAGGGGTAAAAGTCAAGAGTTACACCCATATAAGGCTAAACAGCAGTTGACAGCCAGCCAGATGACTACTGCACCTTTGGTCTGCAGTAATGGACAGTTAGCCAGATGACACTGCACCTGGGATCTAACTTAGGTACTCCTTTACATTTGACATATGAGCTATTCAGAGGGTTCTCGTTTCTTACAAAATTTGGACTCCAGTGCATTGAGTAAATTTCCTTGCATTTACATTACTGCCTGTCTCACTGATAGTCTTTTGGGTGGTGGATCCTGAGTTCCAGACTCTAACAGAAACACCCTAGCAATTGACCGAGGAAAACCTTATAAAAACTAAACTCGACAAGCAAATAAATACATTTGCCCATTTGAGTGATCATTCACTTCTGCAGAGAGTGTACTTGGCTATTCATTTGGAGAATCTCAAGTTGTCTCTTTAACATTTGACTCTCTCTTGTCTATTATTCAAATAAGCTTTCCATACTTCACTTATATATTTTCTTCAACCTGGGCTTTTTTATTTTTCTGTCAAAATGCAAATACCTCATGTCAACCTGAAGTCACTGCTCCCCAATTAATCTAGTGGTGTAGATTAAATTTCACGCTGTGAAATTGATACTGAAGTATAGTTTGACTGCTCCTTTGTGGTTCTGATGGGATACAAGTGTCTGTACTATGATGGGCACTTCTACAAAAGATATCAGTTCTAAGTCCTCCAGGTCCTTCCCTGGTGATCACAGTCTGTAAAGAGGAAGACAGAACTCACTCTAGGATATTACCTCACTTCTCCCGCTTCATTTGCACCTATAACAAAATGTACAACATTTCTACTATAAGGCAGAGAAAAGTGACATTTTATAGTTACTATAATTAGCATAATCAGCAAAACTTTTATTGTTTCTTTTAAAAGATAAATATTTTCTTATATTTCTATTTATTTTCTTACCTTCTCTTTCAAAATAAAATAGAGAAAAATCTCAAATTATTATTCACAGTGAAATTGATAGAGTAAAAGGTGTTTAAAAATTGTTTGGGGGCCAGAGAAGGAGTATAGCTAGCAGATAGGTAATTGCCTTGCATTCTACAAACCAGATCACAGTTTATCCCAGAGTCCATACTTTTGATTCCTGGGTTCAGAGTAAAAAGTAGACCTGAGCACGTCTGAGTGTAATCTCAAAGACAAACAAACTAAAATATAATTTATTGACAAAGAGATATTGAAATAGGGTATAAAATATAAAATATTATTGTTTTATTTGGCTAAGACAGGATAAAACAGTAGTGGCAAATTATTTTTATCTCTTTGGTAAGGCTGTCTTTTTAGTAGTGACATTGGAAAATGCTTGAAACACCTAAAATACATCCTGTCATGTTTACATGTTAGGCAGTTTTTCTGGTAACTCCTATAAGTTACATTAGGTCCAGCTTGCAATTACAAAATAAAATCCCATTCCTATTAATTGCATGGCATTGGTTTAGTTCATATGGAAACTAAAGGATTTAAAAGGCTACATAACCTTCAGCCTTCCAAAATAATAATCATATGCATGACAGCAGTAAGATTTCTTTGCATATTACTATTTTAAAAAGAATTAAAATATTTTATAATCTTCAACCTTTTTCTTTCTTATAATGCATTTTTTTTAGAAAAAGATAAATGCTTCTAATAATGTTTAGCAACTGAATCGTGTTGCTGAAACTTAATAGCTAAGGTTAAATAGATTATTTGAGGTGTATTCACTGAAGCTGAGAGTAAGTGCCCTCAGACATAGATAAAAAGAGGTTTCTATTTCATATAATAGATAACATACACAGGACACATGTACTGCTTATAATAAATTTGTGGGATTTATCACTGGGACACCCAAGCCTGTTAAATCCTACTAAATATAACTTTAAAGTAATGTTAATTCAAAGTGGAGGAAAGGAAGTATGCATCATCTGTCGACAATTTGATAGCCTGTGATATGTGTAACCAATTGTTCTTATTTACATTAATTTGCATTGTGAAAAGCAATTTTACAGTTTCAGTCAAACTTAATAGGCAATTTGCAACTGAGTGCCTAATGGCATAGTTACTTAAGCCTGCCCCAGGAGGGCTTTCTAGAACTGATATGAGACTAAACCTTTTAAATGTTCAATTGAATATCTTATAGAGTCAAAAAGTCTTTAGCTATTAGATCCAGTTTGCATTTGCTATGTCATATCAAATGCTTGTGTTCAAGACAACCATACGTTTAGACTATTTGTCTCTGTAAGGCAAAGTATTAGATTCTACAAAATACTGTAATAGGCACTAAATAAATTTTTCTTTAAGACAGTATTTAAAATGATTCAGACCTCAAGTAGGCTGCAAGGGGTAGGAAACACACCTTTGGTTCATATCATTTCAAACCTTTCTCCTTTTTTTTTTTTTTTTTTTTTTTTTGGTTTTTGGGTCACACCCGGCAGTGCTCAGGGGTTACTCCTGGCTCCATGCTCAGAAATTGCTCCTGGCAGGCACGGGGGACCATATGGGGCACCGGGATTCAAACCGATGACCTTTTGCATAAAAGGCAAATGCCTTACCTCCTTGAATAAGAGCAATAGTGAAATGCAGAACACGATCTTTCCTTTAGGTTTATGAATTTTAAGTTTTAGAAGAAATAACAGAATTTTGAAATCTTTCTCATTTAAAAAGTGTCTCTCATACTCTATCCCATTTAATCATTTCTGTGACCAATTTTATATTTTTATTACCGTATTTGTTCTTTTTGAGTTTAACAAATTTTCAACATAAATAATAGTGATTCTATAAATATTTATTGAAATCTTAAATTGCTAAGAAAGCAAATAGCTTGTCAATATATGGAGTGGGAAATTCAACAAATATGTCTTCTGTTTTCTTTTTATGGCATTTCATTAACAATTAATTGGTGTTTTATATTCAATGGGGAAGGTTATAATCTGCAGAAGAAAGGCTCCTTGGATTCCTGGGCAGGCAGTCTTTAGAGGAAGGACTGAAAGGGTGGTCTCCTGTTAGGTGATGGGCAAAGCCTTCAGAGCCTCATTCTTTGGACTTGTACAGTCTGATAGTTTTTTTTTGTTGTTGTTTTGGGGCCAAATACATAATTATAATCACTGAGCTCAGGTGAAGATATATAGGTCTGTGTTTAGCATGTTTGTGAGCAAAATCTGAACTTGATATAGCTAGCACCCTAGTGATTAAAACTATTGTATGCAAACTATATTTTCAGAAATAACGTATTTTCAGGAAATTCATGTAATCAAACAAGCCAACTGGTGTATTTGATCCATTCTGTACTGCTTAACATGGAAGATTCATGAGAGGAAGAAGATAATCATAATATGAGAATAATAAAATATTACCCCACAATGAACTTTTGGCAAAAAGTTGATTTCATGGAATGTAATTGAAAGTCAAATTGGTGGTTGCCTCTGGTACAAATATTTTATATGTAAACTCTCAGTAAGGGTGTCTACCCTACTGTAGTGAGAGAAACCCAAACTAATCACTTTATTTGGTATTTTTTCTTTGTTTGTTGTTGGATTAATGTGTAACCCACAATCTACAGTGCACAATGACTATCCTCGGCTTTCTGTTCAGGCATGACCTGGTAGTGCTCAGGTGAAGAAATCAGACCAGTGTTACAGAAATAGTATCAGTATCACAACCAACACAGTTCTAAGCCAATCTAGTCTTACCTCCTGTACTATCTCTTCTTTGTACCCTAACCTTATTATTTAAATGAAGAAGGCAGAAATTAAATGTACACACCTTTGTTTATTATTTGCTATGTGCTAAATTTCCTAAAGGACATCCCCCATTTTTCTCCAAGTCCTCTGCTTCAGCAAAATACTTAAGATCGTCTCTAAAGACTTATGAAGAAATTCTTCATATTGGCATGCATATAGACAGTATACATGCTATCAGTATACTTTGTTTTCCTTTTACTGATATGTCTGATAATTATTTTATTATTTTTCTAGTAAAAATAACTAGTAGAAGGTTTCTGTATGATTTCCCTTATGCTCCAACATTGAAGTAGATTTCACTAGCGAACATATTGATGTCTTGCTCCATAGTACAAATTGTCTTCCCAGAAAGTATTCCTAAGATTCATACAGAATGGAGAAAATGCAGTTTCTAATATTTTCTATTACTATCATTCAGTTCTGAGAGTGAGATGTTTCTGACTGTAACACATTTTGCTGTGGGCTCTTAGACAGTTTCCATTGTAACTCTGCACACACACTTAAAGCACCACACTCAATAGTCTTGGGTTGGAGAAGGACAAGGCCACTCTTAAAAATTCTCTGCCAGAACTACAAGTGGTACTGTGGTGTGGACAAAGATAAGGGGAGTTAGGAACTGATATAGTTGGGGACCCACATGGTGCTTGATATCTAATGAAGGGTTTCACACAGGCTTGATATGTGCTCTGCCACTTTAATAGTTTTCCTATACTACTATGTAACTGTCAAAGTAATGCTCAAAATGCATTTGTAAAACGTATCCTGGATGCCATAGTCTCTGAATCCAATTAAGTGCATTTGCTAGTGTTAGCATATATAGGACTGAGGCTAAAGAATCATTTCCTCACATTGTATTACTATTATTTAATATCACTTGCCATTTTCTGAGTCAGTGATCTCTAGTTGACTTGATTGGTTGTGACAAATACAACATAATTGTCAGAGGGCATGGCATTTACCTTGCTTGTGGCCAACCTGGGTTCAATCCTCAGAATCCTATGTAGTCCCCTGATACCCGACAGGTTTTAATCCTGAATATGGAACCAGGAGTTAGCCCTGAGTACTGCCAGTTGTGTCCCAAAACAAAAAAAGAAAAACAAAATAAAAAAAAAATAGAATCCTAAATTAGGAATATGAAGAACACAAAAGCCTAAGTAGAGCACAGTTTGGTAAAAACCTTATTAAATTATATTGTAACTTGGGATGTTAATTCTTTTCTCTTACTTTAAGAACTAGGTTCAATCTCTCCCCTTCAGAGAAGCTATATTCTAAATTGATTGCATGTTCTCACTGTCTTTCTTCATATTTCCCAAATAAAGCTATTTTCACTTTATTATTTTCACTTTATTATTTTTTTCCTGCAATTCTTTTTTGAAGGTAGACAATGAACCTGGGAAAACATTCCTAAAAAGAACAATCCCTTGTTCTATCCTGAGACCATAATTCTCTTAAAATCTGGCTCCAGGGTTAACAATTTAGGCCACATAGATCAATAGCTCGGGTATAGCTTGATGACTAACGTAGATTTTGAGACAAATTTTGTCATTTGACTGCTCATTCTTATTTTATTACTGAGAGGAAAACATGTGTTGCCTGGTGCTCCAAGCACATCGGTTTTATTTTCTCTTGAGGGCAAAGGTGTATTGCTCTCAAATACCAAGAGAATTTGCTTTAAAGTAAGTTCAATTAAATATCAGAAAAATACACATCAAATAAATAATGTGAATGTCAAGAGCTATGTTATAAAGTAGTATTTACTCACATAGTCATCTTTACATTAGATGCTCTAATAATTCCAGGATTTTTTTTTTTAGGTTCTTCTAACTTCCAAATATATTTCCTAGATCAGCATCATCCCAGAAATTATTAGAAATGAAGAACTTGGACGCTATCCCAGATGAATTGAAGCAGGAACTGAATTTTAATAAGATCCCAAAGAGCTTCCAAAGCAAATTCAAGTTTGCTGACCCCCCACTACAGACCAACCCCTCTTATTTTGCAGGTTAAGAAACGTAGGCATAAGAGAACATTAATTATAATCTGAAGGTCATGGACAGTTAGTGCCAACAGTAGAAACAGCAAGGAACCAGATGTTCTCTCCTTATGTTAATTAATAATCCACTATTATTATCTCTAAACTTGTTGTCTTTCATTGATCCTGTTTCAGGAGTCACTGTATAGGGCAGTAAACAGAGATGACCTTATAGAGAAAACTTTTTGAATGAAAGAGGATTTTGCTATTCCTATCATTTGTGATGCACTATTCAAAAGAAAAGCAGATTTTAAAGTATGCAACAAAAAGTTTTTAGGAAAGTCAGAGTTGTAACCATGTAAACTTGTTATGGATATGGGGCTTGATATAGTTTTGTTAATTGCTTTAATAAGTAATTAACAAGTCTTTATAAGAAGCTAGCAATAATAGGCTGTGCTGAGGCTGCTCATTATTCCTTTTCGCAAAGCATTTCAGTGAAAGAAAAGGGGGATTTGGGGATATATCTACATAGTTGCACTGTCTTCTCTATTGAGTGATTAGAGAGCAGTGGGGACTGCTTATTTTAAATGCCTTAATAGAATGAAATCAGCGATGTCATTGCTCTTTTTGAAATTCTGATACCCATAGAGAGTTGTAAATTTAATATTTTGACATATTGAAATTAGCAGTTACAATGATTATTCACTGGTTATTTGCATATGACTGTTTCATGTCCTGGCCTTTTAAAAAGCTCAAAAATATTTCCTAGGGAAAAATAGAAATCCAAGAAATGAAATTTGGTAAATAGATGTGTTTGCTCTATCTTTTAGTGCTTTTTATTATACAATGAAAGAAAACTTTGCGTTTATAGTTCCTCCCTTCCTTTCCTCTTCCTTCTTCCTTTCTGCTATGCTTCATTTTTCCCTTTACACAATCTTTCTTCAAAGGAATTTAGTTTTAAGGCATAAGTTAAATAAACAATGATAAATAGTTAAGGAATTGGACAAATTTTATAAAATAAAAATATATCAGGGATAGATAATCCCTAAAACATTTACTATATGTTATTGCTAATTTTATAAAATTGTGATCCATTTGTATTTCTTAGTCTACAAAATATATATATGATCAGTAAGATTTATGGTGTCTGTAGCAAGCTAGTTGTTCTTAAGTAAAAACAGCATTTCCACTTGCTCTGGCTTTGCGGCAAAATGCTTTATAGCATGCCATACAACTCTTTGAATAGTTTTCATGGAACTCATAATTTATAAATTTACCTTAAGATAAAATTTAGATGTGAAACTAATGTATGACTTAAGTATTATATGTAGAAAAAAATCATAAAAATAAACTTCAAAGTCCAGGAACTTCTGTGTAGGTAGTACTTTATCAAACATTAAAATATGTAAATTTAAATAGTGAGGAGGTACTAATTCATGGATAACAATCTTCAGAAGAGGAAATATATGCAAAAGACATCCTGGGCATGAGCAATGGCAATGTAACTTATATGTCAAACCTAAATTCCTAAGCAATGTGAACATATATTCTTCTGGGCACAGAGGTGACATGCAGTCATTAATTGGCTAGTTGGCTTTCACATGCTGTCAATTAATCTTTCAAACCATTAAGGCCTGGCATGGCACTGGAGGAAAGCAATCACACTAATCTTTCAAACTGGGCAACAAAGATTATTCTACTAATTAGTATCTTTTCTTGGCTGAAGCAATTTAAATCTATGATGATGTAACTATGCAAATTTTAGCAGTTATTCAAAAGCCTATGAAGATCAAATGATCAAAAAGACATGATTTTAAAATTTACTCATGTTTCTCTACATTTTTCTATTCTTAGATATTTCCTAAAGACTATTTTGTTATAGGAAGATGGATGGAACGTAGGGTTTCTGTTTTTAAATTCGACTTTATTTTTTTAACTGAAAATAACCACCTCCAGATAATCTTTTTTGTTGTTGTTGTTGTTTTTGGGCCACACCCAGTGATGCTCAGGGGTTACTCCTGGCTATGCGCTCAGAAGTCGCTCCTGGCAGGCTCGGGGGACCATATGGGAACCGGGGGATCGAACCGTGGTCCGTCCTAGGCAAGGCAGCAGGCACCTTACCTCCTGCGCCACCTCCTGGCTCCCCAGATAATCTTAATGAAAGGTATTTATGCACTAGAAACTCTGATCTATCCTTAAATTTTATGTTTATGTGCTAGAAGTTCTGCATATATCCTCCAAATTCTTTGCATAAAGATTTGCTGCTTTGTTCTATGTATAAATATTATATGAAAAACCCAGAAGTAAATATAGAAATATGTGGTCGTTGCCCTCAGTTCAATTTCTTGCTGAGAAGGTCAGAAGGAAACAAATGTTTATTTAAGTAAAAACATAATAGGTATAGAGAAAGCAAAGGGGAATATTTTCTTTAGGAAATGTGAATTCTGACAAATGAATAAGGATTAATTATGTGAAAACTTGTGTGAGGGAAGACAGAAAAGGGTTTAAGGGTAATGTTAGATGGAGAAGCGTAAGAAGGGAAAGAGTATTTTATTTTTAGAGATATAAATGATAGTCAATTTGATTATATCACAGTGTTTTTTGATAAAAGAAAAAGGAAATGATTTAGTAAACTTTCCCATTCATTGTAGTTTTTCTTTAATAAATTCACTAATATCTGGTGTTAAGTAATCTAAGGTTGATTGTTTCACTCCATGCAAAACCTGTGCTAAGGGAAGAAAAATGTTAAGAACCTAAGGGAAAAAATGTGATTTTTTTGAAGTATGAGAATATGGCATTCTTATTGGCCCCACAAAATCTTACATTCAGACTGAGTCTGTATCGGGAAAAGGGGGTAATGGGTAGTTAGAAAATCAGTGACTTGAGGATAACAGTCTTCAGCTAAAGACTTCAAAATGATTACTTTTGCCTCGATGAATCTGCTTGATGATCATTAGAGGAAACTCTAGAGGAATAAGTGATTTTTCCCTCCCATTCATGCACGACTGACTCTTAAACACAAAATGAAAATATCACATAATATTTACAAATAAAACAGATGTAGAGGCTAAGAAAAATTTGTGCTGATAAAAGTACATATCTGGAGAACAATGCCTGTTCACTTGCACCAATAAAGAATGTCTTCCAGATACTCACAAACAAGAACATAGTTTAGGATTTTACAACTTTATAGGCAATTTATTTGCATGTAGTGTCCTATTCCTTGTGGTGTTCCTATAGCTGCTCTTTTAATTCCCTAGACTTCTTTTCCCTTTTCACCATATACCAAACATCATTAACTGATGTAAAATTATAATTAGAGAAATGGTACCTTCCTCAAGAAATGTGGTTCAACAAAAGTTTGTAAAGAGGGAATTGTCCTACTTAATGGAGAAATTTCTGTTGCTGTAAATATAGTAATTAGACTTGGGGGTAGATGAAATATAGAGTAGAAAAAAGTATCTAAGAGCTGAAGGTTCTGTCCTGCTTTCAGAAATAAAAACTGATTTGATAAGTCTAAAATATCTTTGAACATGTTGAGACAGAGAAAAGGCTAATCAATTTTTATCAAGGTTCTTAGAAAGACCTGGTTTTATATCTAAGAGGTACAAGAATAGATTTGTAGAAGAGAGCTGGGGTTCTTTTTATTCAGGTCATCAAGTTACTTTATTGGCCCATCAATGACTGTCATGTTAGAAAAAGCAACTCATAGTTTGTACCCATACATCTGTGTTTACAAACTATGAGACTTTCATTAAATGAGATTCATCAAAAAGTGTCCAACTATTAAAGCCTAAAATCTTAGATTACTAAAGTAATCTATGTTTATCCCAACAAGAGGTGATTTCATATTAAATTTTATTTTAATTGATTAAAATTGAATTTATTAAAAACTTTATAATATATTTCTATGTAAATTTTTGTTACAGGGAACCTCATTTAATATATGCTAAGAATTCATGAAAAGTTCCTATACAAGCACCATCCATTAGAGTGCCAACCCCTTCCTATGCCCCAGCCCATTTTTCTCACCATGTTAAATTTAATTCTGTAGACCTGCCCTAAATTTCTCTTTGTAGACCTGTCTTCAAGTTCTCTTGACTTTGTTGACATTGACTTTGTTATTCCCTTTATGTGTGTCATATTTCCCACATATGTGAGAGGTTATTTTATATTTGTTCCTATTCCTCTGACTGACTTCAATCAGCACGATACTCTTTAGAGTCATCTATTCATACAGAAGATTTCTATATTACTCTGAACTCTGCTTAATATGCCTTTGCTGTGTCCCATATGCTTGGGAAAATCCTACATTTTCAAGAGGGTTTTTTTTTTTTTGAGAAAAGGAGGCAATGGGTAGTTATAATTCAGTGATCTGAAGGAAAAGATATTCTGCTAAAAACTTAAAAATATAATCATTTTTGCCTCCATGAAACTACTTGATGGTTGTCAGAGCCAAATACGACCCTAAACAAGAAAGGTTTAGGAACTGGGTTTAAGAGGAGGGTAGGCAAAGCAGGGAAGCCAGGGTCTTACAGCCTAGGCTGAGAGATGGAGAGAGAAGGTCAAGGTTGGAACTAGAGCAAGGAGTTAGCCAGGAAGAGGACCAAAGGAAAAGTTATAGGAGAGGCAGCAAAGGCAACAGAAGCAGAGAATCCAGCAGTTTTTCTAGCAGTTCAGCAGCAATCATCCTGCAAAGCAGTCAGGCAGAGGCAGTATCCCCTTACTCCAGCTAAGGGGTTTTAGAATCCTCAGCTAACTGTACCTAAAGGATAATTACAGGGACCCCTTTTAATTGAATTTCTCAATCCTTAAAGTGGCAGACCTTTCTTATTGCTGACCAGAAGCCATGAGTTTGTGTTTTCTAAGAGATGGACTTCAGAGATCTATCTCTAGAGTACTATTTGTCTCTCCCATCCTTGCATAATAAACTCCTGGCTTAATATTAAATATACACTATAGAAAATGCCAAAATAAATATTTCAGCTAAGAAATTGTGTTCTTCTTCCCGAAAACGCCAAAGTTGAGCTCATGGCCTCATATATGAAGGCAAGTGGTCTAGCCCCGAGCTCCATCCATTGCTCTCAATGCTTTTTCCTTATACCAACTAGGAACTTTGTGTTTGTGTGTGTGTGTGTGTGTGTGTGTGTGTGTGTGTGCATATGTGTTGGTGGTAGGGGTTAGACCTAGGTAGAAGAGGTGGTGGTAGAAGAGATACATAGCTTACAATAAAAATCTACTTTATTAAAATATAAGTTGGTGCTCATTTATAGTTTGGAACAGTTCTACGCCCTATAAATTTCCAAGTATTACTTTTTCAACAAGTTTATTCTACTTTATCAATTAGTGTTTTAACCTTTGTTTCTTCTTTATTTGACAATAATCATACAATTTTGACACTTAAAAATGCCTGTATTAAAACAAGCTACTTAAGGATATGTGCATGATCTTAATCAACAGATATATATATATATATCCCTTTTAAAATACTTTTACTTTTATTGAAGCCCCACTCTTTAGCATGTTGGGTACTTTATTATTTGGATCCCATACCTACACTGGTAAATATAACATTTAAAATCAGGAAATTTCAAATATTAATAGCATAGAGTGAAATAGTCTGAAGAGAACAATTTTACTATGTTCATAAATTAAGCTGAATATAGACATTGGTTTGTTCTGTGTACCTGTGAGCTCAATATATGAACCTATTTCAGATATCATGTCCTAAATAAGGTTTTAAGAATTCATATTTTATTATTTGTATTAATGTGGTATCACTATTAAAATGAAGTATGGAGTGTTTTTGTTTCTTTATTTAAAATAGTTTCTAAGCCACAATGTTCAGTAAAATGGCAGAGAAGCAACACATATTTTTGGCATGGATTCAGAAGGAAAGATAATAATTCATTCAGTTAGATTCCTAGCGCTGGTTCAACCAAACATGAAGGCAGCTAATTATCTATGCTATTGGAGAAGAAAAATGAACTTTAGTCAAAAAGAAGCAAACAAAATATAACCGACAAAATTAAATGTACTATCAGGATCCTATAAAAACAATGGATTTTAAAGGAAATGAGTTTTTAAAAGAAATTCAAGAACTAAAAGAAAATGCCCTTGATAACAGAGACAATGTTTTTAACAGAAAAATTTTTATGCACTTCCCACTATATTCAACTATCTCCCCCATTCTTAAATTTATTTAATGAGGATTTAAGTATTATTGTTGTATATAAAACAAAATGCATAATAATATTACTGTCAAAACGCCCAATGATATTTACTATTTTAATAACTTCTCAGTGTCCAATGATGGTTAGAAAAGACTAATCATTTCTAATTTAGTTTTGAAATATAAACAATTTGGTTTTTATTGCTAGAATAAGAGTTAACAACACATCTCAGTAAGCACAATCATTTAAAATCACGTCATCTTTTAGCCAGACAGTTCCATTTTCTGTTGTATTTAACTATTTAGCAATGTACCACATAGCATTATTTTGATCTAAAAAATTGCAAGGGCTATAAAAATAAATTTTTAGCAAATTAACCAAAGTTCATCTGTCCCTCCCCCACAAAATTAGAGTACTGCTCTTTAGACAAAAATACATCGTAAATCTTTTTTTTTTAATCTCTTTGTGTTAATTGTACCAGCAATTTTATACAACATACATTGCCTATTTTTGTCTTCTAGTTAGAGGGTATTTTGCACTGTAACCTTTTATATTAGCTATCAGTTACTGCATATGTAGCAAAGGACACTATATTTTTGTGACAAATTGCACCATGTTAGTTTATAAGAACCACTATCTGATTGGTTTGGGCTCAGTGAACTAAGCCTTTACTCTCAAGCTATTCACTAGGGACACATTATTTGTAACTTTGGCTGGGCCTGGCTGATATAATTCCAAGAAAACACATTGTCGATTGCCAGATAGAAGCTCCAGCAAGATGAGCCATATGGACCATTTCACAGGGCAAGCATGGTGTGGAAACTACTAGCTACAGGAAGAATAGCACATGGGCACATTGTTCTTGGGATTTAAATGTTGTAGGTGACTTGTGTGAACTTGGGAATAGAATGGTAGTAACATCAGGAAGTGAGTCTACTATATTTCTCTTCACCAACCTCAATTATTTAGGGAATTATCTGAGAGGGCCAGACTGATAAAGTACCACCAGTACTTATGAGGCATATATAAATGTTTTGAGTCTTATCAGCACTATATAGTTATCAAATTGACTCTCAGTTCTATTTGATCTTCAGAGTACAAGAAAGTGGGAATTAATTCCTATCACACATTTCTTCAGAGGAAATCTGGAACTCAGGCTACTATAAGGAATTTGTTCTTTGCAAGAAAAGGAATCTCAGCCATGACTTCTGCTAGGTATTTTCAGGCCCACTGTTTATACTCAGAAAAAAATTCAGGAAGTACGTGGCTGGTTCATGTTTCATCTCTTTTTATTCTTCTCACCCTGAGCACAGAGCCAGGAGTCAGCTTTGAGCGCACAGAGCCCTGAGCTCTGTGTTACTTTTTGTATAGCCTCGAAACCAAGATAAACAAACAAATAGAAAATAATTTCAAGAAGCAACTAAGCAGTGAAGTAAGATTTCTTTATTTGGAAAACACTTTTCTTTTTTTTCCTTTTTTTAATAATAATATTTATTTTGAGCGAAGTGGATTACATATCTTTCACAGTAATATTTTAAGTACATATTAATATTGACTCAGGGGAATTCCCACCACCAAAGTTCCTTCCACCACCCCTAATTTTTGCATGTAAAGCAAGCTCTTGTTGACACTAATATTCTAGGTACATGTTAACTTAATATCAGGGGGATTCCCATCACCAAATTGTTCTTCCACCTCCCTCAGCCCCAGGCCTGTAAGAGTACTTGGGGAAAACACTTTTTTTTTTGTTTGTTTGTTTTTGGGCCACACCTGGTGACGCTCAGGAATTACTCCTGGCTATGCGCTCAGAAGTTACTCCTGGCTTGGGGGACCATATGGGAAACCGGGGATCGAACCGCGGTCCATCCTAGGCTAGCGCAGGCAAGGCAGGCACCTTACCTCCAGTGCCACCGCCCAGCTTTTTTGGAAAACACTTTTCGTACGTTTGTCACTGGAGATGGACTTGATTGTTCAAAGACTATTTAGATTTTAGAGTGATTTTAGTTTTAATTAAATCTCAAAGACCATATTATATTTTGTGGCTGAAATTTTGCATTATATCTGTGGTGTGCCTTGAACTATATTATATTTTTTATTATTTCTATTTTTGAATTTATAAAAAATATTATATTTTTGATTTTTAGTTTTCTAAACAATGTCAAGTGAGATCTCTGGATATTTTTTCCTCTTCCAAAGATATAAGAGCTTTCTCAAAATTTGTGTTAGCTCAAGAGCATCTAAGCAACAATCACCAAGATAGATTTATATGTAGCAGAAATATATTGCTTCTCGTGTGACATGCTTTTGAGGAAACTTTGAGAAAAATATGAGGAAAACTAAACAAGTTGCAGATAATTATGCAGGCTGAATAATTTTAAAGTTTGGGAAGAAGGCTGAATTCTAGTTATTGACATTATGCTGTTCTAAGAAATTTCATCAAAGTTGGTGGCATTCGTGGCAGGAGCTCAGCACAGAGGTAGGGTATTTGCCTTGCACGCAGCCAATTCGAGAGGAACTAGGGTTCATTTCCCAGCATCCCATATGGTCCTCTGAGTCTGCCAGGGGGTGATTTCTGAGCACAGAGACAGGAGTAACCTATAAGTTTTGAGGGTGTGCTCCTCCCCCCAAAATTGGTGGCATCGATGAGCAGTTACTCCTCAAAGAAGCTCCATGTTATACAGTGTAATATTGAACATTTAGTTACTTATTTTCCTTACTGGATAAGATCTGAGAAGCACATATTCATTCCTATTATACTGCTATTCATCATTCACTGTTTTCTACTTAGATATGTGTATTACAATATATTTATGTTCATATATGTACATACACACAATATGCTTATATGATTCATGTGTGAACATATGAATTATTAATGAAGAACTAAATAATAGAATTTATTTTATTATATTTACCATATTATGCTAATGACATTATATTATATAATACTATGCCATGTTTTATTATATAATATATAAATTATAATATTAAATACAAATAATATAATTATAAATATATTTATATATTTTATAATATGTATGTTATTTATCTTTATTATTTATTTATGTTTATAATATATTCATTATGGATTTATATATGTATCGTATGTTTTATTATATGATGTATACAGTATATACAATGAAAATTAAAACGATATAAAATATAAGTTATAATTAATTTTATTTAAAATGCCCTTTAATTGTGTTAATCATATCAACATCTTTATTATATTTGACCAATTTTATATTTAAACATATAATTATATATTATATTATTGTGCATTCCTTTGTATTATATTAATTATACTGATTATTAGAAAACCTATACTGAAATTAATGACTTATGGATACCAAGTGAAAGCTATATACCTGAATTTTTGACTTGAAATAGACATTCCTTTCATGATGTTGTTCAAGAAATTAATTCTCTATATATTTATTTATGTATGTCATATATTATTATAACATACCGTATGTGTTATTATATAAGATACTATACACAAACCATCTACTTACATACATTGCTTATTATAATCCGTATTGTTTACATACATGTTTTATAAACAAAAATTGTATCATATTAATTTTTGAGGATTAGACATTCAGGAGTACAGTTTAGTTGCTGGATGTCTGTTTAAAATACTTCATTTTCCTGTTCTATTATAGAACAATAAGAAATTATTATGTATGATATACATCATAAATTATAAATGTATACATACGTACATTATACTTAAGTAGACATACTAAGATAATCGCTAATATATATTTTGTAAGAATTATTTTTACAAACTTCTTTGTTTCTAGCCATAAGGTCTGTATCAAGATATAAAGGAAATATAGGCTTTCTTTAATTAAAATTGGTGTATTTAGATACAAGATATTAATGGTTCATCACTGTATCAGCATCACATTTCTTTAAAATTGTACTGTCACAATTCAAACAATATTTTTTTGCAAAATGGTGAAACCACAGGTTTTGTAAAAAATGTACCATTAAGATCTGCAATAATTTTGCTGAAAAATATAATGTACAACAGGGGTAGTGAACTAATTCTAATAATTATAGTTCTTAATATTACCTCACATTTTGTAGATAAAGAAATGAGGTTTATATAAACAGAGTAAATTTCTCAAGGCTACATAACCAATTAATGTGTGAACTAGGATTTGAATATAGATGGAGTGACCAAATGGGTCATATATTTCCCATCATTTAAAAAATGTATCTAGAAGCACTTTAGTAAAATCTAAATGCCGACTGTTTCTATGATCAAATTTTATTTGTGAAAAATTATTTTTAATTAAATTTTTAATGAAACTTGATATATCTTCTGTATTATTTAATGACAGATTTTTTTTTATTTTAACTGTGTAAATCATTAAGCAGATAGAATCTACAATGGTTCCATTAAATCAAGAATTCAGGCATAATAGAGTGAGAAAAGATTATTTCTTATTTATGATATCTAAAGTAACATTAAGCTGGAGGAATCAAAGACTTGGGTCTAAACTCATTTAAAGGACACACATAGATATTATTGTTGACCTTAGCTGGAGGCTTGGAAGTAAATACAGCTTATCATATTCTTATAGCTTTTCAGTGAATCCCAGGTTTCTGCAGAATAGGTGGTTGAGTTTTAAGGTGAGAAAATGAAATAAGTGAATTGTAAGGAATCTGGAGAGATAGCAGGTGGAGTGCTTGACTTGCAAACAGCTGTCTATGGTCTGATACCTGGCACTTCATAATGTCCCCTGAGCATTGAGTTCAGAACAAGGAATAAACTCTGAGCATTGCTGGCTATAACCTTCTCCCAAAATAGTGAAATAGTCATGTTTACATTATTTATCTTAGCTGGCTCTTAGTAATTGAATGATTCACCTGTCCCCATTTTGAAGTTTAAAGAAGTTACTTATTTCTACTTACATTTAACATTTAAAAGGAAATAACTAGCTTTCAACTCAACACAGACATATGTCAAAATTTCATAGTAGGAAGAGATTGGTTTATATTGAGAGGTTTATTCTATCTCTCTCTGTGTGTCTTCCTCTCTCTATATATCAGTTTTTTTGTTATGTTGCCTTTGGCCATATATTGTTTCTTTATTATTGTTTATCTTTAAGTTCCATGTAGAAGACAGAATATTCTGTATCTATATCTTTCCTCTGTCTGACCACACTTACATGATATTCTCTACTTACTTCCATGTTGTGCCAAATTACATATATATATATATATATATATGCAATGCTTTATTGATCTATATAAATAATATTGGGCATTTGGGTTGTTTCACATATTAGTAATTATGCTATAGCTACAATGAACACTGTTATACAAGTTAATATTAATTTACTTATTAATTAATTAATCAATTGATTAACTTATTAATTTACTTTTTGTTTGTTTAGGGTTAGATACCAAGAAGCTGTATTGTTGCATCATATGGGTGTTCTATTATTTTTTTAGATTTCAACAGAACACTACCCATAGTGGTTGAAACAGACAATAATACCACAAATAATGGATTTAGAGTTTGTTTCTTCCCGCATCCCCACCAACAGAAGCTAAATTAGACTTTTTGATATATATAGTTATAGCAAGCAATGCTTTTAAAATTAGTCCATAAAACTAATACTTACAAGATATACATTTCTTACTACTAGATCCCTAAGCGTTGAAGCTAAAATATTTAATTTTAAATATATAAATAACCTATAGGCTTAGTTATTCTCATATACTTGAGTATATAAGATTTTAAAATAGTCTAGAAGTATTGTCTGGAATGCTGTATGGTGGAATACCCACTAATATTTTTTTCAAGTTTCATTGAGTCCCCATTGTACATTTGCCATCAGGCTGGACAAAATGCAATGGATACAAATACAACATAATAAATATACCAAAAGGCCAAGTTTTGTACATTTTTGTTGTAATTTATTTTTCTTTTTTCTATTCACACCTAAAACTCTTGAGAATACTCTGTTCTGCATTATGCTTTTAATAACTTTATTGCTTCACGTATTTATTTATGTAATGAATATCTGTGTCTTGCATTTTCTTTATTTTAGAACTTTTGAAGAAGCCACAGAACAGCTGTCTCTCTGGAAGTCACATAATGCTTGAGTCATAGAAGTCATAGAATGAGCAATATATAACAGCAGATGTCTATTTAGCCTCTATTTCATTGAAACACATTGAATTCTATGGGATATCTGGAATAAGTTTGAAACAAAAAGACAAAATAGATTTTAACTCAAATTCAAATTCTTCTCGCTTCAATTTTCAGCTAGAACTTCTGTTTCTTTTTCTCACTCTTTCACTCATTCTTTTCATCTCTCTCTGTGTCTCTGCTCTCTGCTCTCGCTCTCCCCCCCCCAGCACCTCTCAAAAAGTACCCTAAATTCAAGAGAGATTATTATAGGAATTAAGCACATGTCTTGTACACAGTTTTAGCCCTAGAACTACCTGGTTCGCTGAAAAACACTGGCTTCTCCTTAGAGTTCTTCAGGTACTGTCAATACTGAAGGGTCAGAGCAATATCACATCCTGGAAGTCAATCAAAAGAAATAAAGCATTTAATTCACTATTGCAAACTGGAGTACCTGTTTGGCTAAGGACAATAGTAGATGTTGAGAATGTCCCCTTATATTTTCCTAAGAAAAAGGTGGTGGGAAACTTGGTCAAAATTTGTTTTTGTAGTTACTTCAAAAGTATACAAAAGCTAAACTTTCTTTTCTCTAAAAAATGCTTCTTATAATTATGCAGACAAAATGGCATCTCGAGAGATATGAGTCCACCATTTTCTCGTTTTCTAGCTCCCTGAATAAACCTGCTTTGTGTTTGTTTGTTTGCTTTTCGTTTTTTGTTTTTTTTTTGTTTGTTTGTTTTTTGGGCCACACCCGGTGACACTATGCGCTCAGAAATGGCTATGCATTCAGAAATCGCTCCTTGCTTGGGGGACCATCAGGGATGCGGGAGGATCGAATCTCAGTTTGTCCTAGGCTCGTGCCTTACCACTCTGAGCCACTGCTCCGCCCCCATAAACCTGCCTTTTTTCTATCAATTCTTATCTCTTGAATATTGGCATTGAAGAGGTGAGTATCAGATCTTGGAGTCAGTGACTGAATTACAGAAAAGGATTGTTAGGAATAACGCTACTATAGTACAGGACATGTACTGAATAATCAGGATATTTTGTAGAATGGGATTATGTGGATTATCTATTTCAGGTTATAAAACAGATACACTAATACTATTATTGATTTTTTTTGTCTTTTTAACCATGGTAAGTCATGTTATATTCTGTGCTTATTACTTTATCTTCAATAATTATTACTTTGGCAAATTTTATTTTGATTGGGAAGCCAAATGCAGGCATATACTAAGATTAACGTTATGTAAATTAACAACCTTCATGAAAAATATTTGCTCATTTATTTCCTATTTAGAAGCATATTTTGACAAAAATGTAGACCTGAGAGTGATGGGTTCACTTCAATTAAAATAAGAAAGGATTTGAAGTGGAATGTCAACAAAGCGAAATATCAACAGTATTCCCTCATTTTTCTTTCTTTTTTTTTTTTTTGTGACTACTAACTGATTTGACAATTTTCTCTGTTTCATTTGTTTCATGTATTCACATCAACATCTTTTTAAGGCAGACTTATAAAAAAAGAGAGACAATAGGGCTGGAGTAGTAGCACAATGTGTAGGGTTTTATTTATTTTTTTACCTTGCACATGACCAGCCCAGGTTCTATCCCTGCCATCCCGTAGAGTTCCTAACCTTCCAGGAGTATTTTCTGAGCACAGATCCAAGAATAATGCCTAAGTGATATTTCTAATCTCTTTTAGTATATCTGTTTGTATTTAACAAACCCTTCTGCATAACATTTAAAATCATATATATGGTTCAGACAGAGTAGGTACTCCTTAAATTTATGTTCCTTCATATTGCATCATTTAGACAGATGATTCAAACTATTATAAGAAATCGAGCTATATAATTTTATGTTATGTTTGCTAAAACTAGTTATCATTCAGATGTCTGATATATTTGATACTCCTAAAGAAAAAAATCAGTTCACTTATTTAAAAATATATATTGAATGATATAGCATTCAAGTAATCAAGAAGAGCGTCTTAGTAGTAAAAGACATAATTAAAACATAAGAAACAAGACCATGCTGAGAGGTCACAGGGGGAAAAAAAATCACTGAACTACCGGACAGAATTTAGTCTGTAAAGTAATTTACATTACTTTAAGACTTTCCACTGAGATGAATAGTATTAAAAGGGGTTGAGAGTAAGAGTAAGAGTAAGGCTTAGCTGCTCTTCTCTCAGCTAGGGCTGAAGGGAATCTGGGTGCCTGATCCTCTTGAAAGAAGTGAAGAGGAAATCTTTCATCTTGAGAGAGCTACTGTCCAGGAGCATGTGGGGAGAAGGTGGAGAGCTGGCTAAATGGGGCCACATGTTGTATGCTGACACAACCTGAAACAACAAGGAATGAAACTAAAGATTATTAAAGTCTTTATCCTGGGCTGGGGGACAGGAGAGAGAGTATAGGAATTAAGGCGTTGTTTGCCTCCATCATGGCCATCTGGGCCCACATGTGATCTCTGAATTTTTCCATTGGTGATCCTAGAGCACAGACGAGTGCTCAGGAGTAAGTCCTGAGTAAGTACTTACCTGAGGAGTAAGTCTTGAACACCACAGTGTGTGACCCAACCCTATTCATACATATTTTTTTTAATCAATTGGCCCAATAAAAAATTGTCTGTAACTGTGGTGCATTCTAGCTCTGGGGTTATTGCCGTGACAGACCTTAATTCCAACTGGAGGTCTGTGTGTGCATCAGGCCAATGGGGAGCCCAGAAAATTGAGGGACAAGGACAATTATAAACACTTCAGGACCTGGCACCGATGGTCTTCATTGAGTGAACAATAAATGAATGTTGGCAAATCCATCTGTGTTTTCCCAAAGTACAGGGAGTAAGAAAGGAGTCCTCCTCATAACTTCTTGGCTAGTTTAGAGCATGAGGTTCCTAAATGCTTATTGTAAGATTTAATATGAAGTCATGTGAGACTTGCTGTGTAATCATGAGTGAATATTCGCTCCAGGCTTCCTGTGTATGGTGGACTTTGAGACTGTCTGTTGTGGCTGCTTTTCACAGCATAAAACAATAACTCAGAAAGAAACAGTTTTGAAAGCATATCTTTGCAGAGAATATATTTATATCTAAATAAAAACAGGTTTATTTCCCTCCATTCCTGACATATTTCAATTAACCAAATGAAAAATTGTCTTTATTTTTCTTATGCCCTATTTATTTATTTATTTTTTTTGGGGGGGGCACACCCGGCTGTGCTCAGGTGTTATTCCTGGCTGTCTGCTCAGAAATAACTCCCGGCAGGCTGGGGGGACCACATCGGACACCGGGATTCGAACCAACCACCTTTGGTCCCGGATCGGCTGCTTTCAAGGCAAATGCCTCTGTACAATCTCTCCAGGCCTCTTATGTCCTATTTAAAAGAAAAAGAATCATCTTTTAAAAAGGCCAGTTCAGCGTTTTATTTTTATTTTTTGTGTTTTGGGGTCACACCTGTGGGTCTTCAGGATTTGTTCATGGCTCTGTTTTCTTTCTTTTTCTTTTTCTTTTTTTTTTTTTTTTTGAGTTTGGGCCACACCCGGCGATGCTCAGGGGTTACTCCTGGCTATTTGCTCAGAAGTCGCTCCTGGCAGGCACGGGGGCCGGGGGATCGAACCGCGGTCCGTCCTAGGTTAGCACAGGCACCTTATCTCCAGTGCCACCGCCCGGCCCCATGGCTCTGTTTTCTAAGATAACTGCTGCCAGTTCTGGGGATTGGACCTGTATCAGGAGTGTGTTATGCAAGCACTTTATTCCCTGTAATATCTCTTCAAACCTTGTTCTTTTTCTTTTCATGTTAATACATTCTTTAATTGAATCAATGTGAGATACACAATTATAGGGTTGTTCAATGATTGAGTTTCATTCATACAATGTACAGCACCCTTCACCAGTACACATTTCCTGCCACCACAAATGTGCGCAAACATTCAATGTCTTTCCCTCTCTCTCTGACTCATTTTGCTTGTCATATTACACTTAATATCCATCCATATATAATCAACTTTCAGGACTTCATTTTTCCTAACAGCTATGTAACATTCCATTACCACTGTTTCTTTATCCCCTGATCTGTTCTTTGGCACTCAGATATTTTTCCAGATTCTATCTATTGTGACTAGCACTTGCTAACTTTTAAATCTTGCATGTTTTCATTAAGCAACCTTTTGCAGTATGTATTAGTAATTATTCCTATTAATTGCTGAAATGGGTCATTATATGACTAATACAATAATTACATTAATACATAATTAATACTTTAATACTAATACATTAATACAGCAGCATTTTATTGTTATTAAATGATAAACACTGAGATTGTCTCCAACTTTTAGGTACTACAAAATAATAATACAATGAAAATTCATATATTTTTTTGTATAGGAAATTGTTTATTTTCTTGGAAATAGTTTCTTTTTTGGTAGATACCTACCAATTGAATTGAGTAATATGGCTAATTTTACAATTAGGTATTTGGGAACCTATTAGAATATATTCTATAGTGATACTTAGGCAGAAGTCAAGAAGTGGGCAGATTTAATTTAAGTATCTATTTTAGATACTCATTTATCATTTTATGTTCTTACCAGAAAATATTAGGGTTCTAAAATCAATATATCTTTACTAACATGTTATTATCATATTAATAATTCTACCAAAGACCATAGCATAAGGCATTTATTTGTGTCTAAATACCATTTAATTAAATGTATTTTCTAATGTTTAGTGATGGTTGGACTCTTTTTAATATATATTAAATTATTTTTAACTAATGTATTATACTTATTTTAATATTTTTATTTTTGTAGTCTATATCTGTTCTCTATATAATATCACATATTATGTTAAATAATTTTCCATTATATGTAGTTCTTTAACTTTGTTAATAATGTCCTTACTGAAAACATAATTTTAATAAATTAATTTTGGTGAAATTTAATGCATCTAAACCTTTTATTTTTTAATAATTGTTCTGGTATTGTAACAAAAAATTCTAACACAAGACATCAATTTACACATCTATATTTTCTTCTATGAGTTTTATAGTGTCCTTCCCATTTAGGCCTTTGATCTATTGTGAATTGAAGATCAAAGCACAGGTTTATCTAATTTTCTATCCTATTTTCTTGATGTCTATGTTTTTCACTATTTTAGTTCCATGCTGCCTTGATTTATATAGCTATCTTGCATTATTTTCATCAAAAAGTGTGAGTTGAACACAATTTGTAATTATAGTCTATTTTTAATAACAAAAGAATATAATTATTATATCTTATGAGTTACTTTTTCATGTTGATTATAAAATTTTTAAAAATGTGCCTTTTCAAAAGTTTAATGATATTTTTCCTTCCTATTTGTTGAATGCTTGTGTTTCCACACTTGGAAATCAAATTTTTCAAAAGTTTTTTTTCTGAAACTATTATCTCAGTAACAAGGAATAGTAATATGATAAATAATAATAACCTACTTATTTCATGGAGATAATCTATCTTTTTACTGTGAGCTTGAGAAAGAGCATTATCCTGGCAAAACTGCAGCTTCCTTCCATCAGGCTGTTGGGGCAAAGAAGGGAATTATTTGGAACAAATAAAAAACTTAAGTGTAGTGAAATTTTACTGTTTTTACTGAGATATATTTCTTGTATATATGTATTTATACATATATATGTTTTCTTTATTTTTAGATCATAACCAGTAGTGCTCACAGTTTACTCCTGGGTCGATATAGGCTCAGGGTTCACTCCTAGCAAGCAATAGTTTGGGTTGCTGGAATAAGAATCAGGCTTGCATTGTGCAAGACAAGCACCCTATATCTGCTAAACTATCATTCCAGTCCCTGTATACATATTTCTTTTATTTGAGTAGTAAACCCTTAGAAAATGGTAATTTTATAACCTCATTGTGAGATACTGTAATTTTCAAAAATTGTATCTACTGAAATTTTTTTTGATAATTTCATTAGCTATTTTGCTGTAATAAGCAATATAAAATAAATTAATTTCTTCCTACTAAGGTGTCAGACTAGCGTGTTCGGTGGAAAACTGGGGACAATGATGGAGAGAAAGTAGCACAGGTAGAATGTTGGTGTTGGAACAACTGTTTTATGAACAACTTTGTAAACTATAATTTATATGACTATAATACATTTTATTAATTGATTTTTTAAATAATTGACACTGGGATTGTTTTCAACTTTTATGTAATATGAAATAATCATGCTATGAAAATTCATATACATTTTTATATAGTTAATTGTTTCTTTTATCGGTAGAGACCTACCAATAGAATTGGTAATAATCATAATGTTAATTCTATACTTAGATTTTTAAGAAACTATTATAATGTATTATTTAGTGATTTAAAGAAAGACAAAATGTAGTTTTGTTGATGATAGAAAAGACAGAATTATTACTATAATGACATTCAAGTTGCACACATGTTTCTTAACTTTCTATTTGGGATCATTTTTTTAATATATACAGTTTTTATTTGAGCACCATGATTACAATCATGATTGTAGTTGGGTTTCAGAATACCCCCTTAGTCAGTGCAATATTCTTGGGTTCATTTTATGAAAACATATTTATGTGTTTTCATTTATCTTTGTGTTTCAGACTACCCTAGTAAGTGCTCAAGACCTACTTTTGCTATAGAGAGTATTTGGGGCCCAGAATTGACCTCAAGTCTTCTCTAGGCAAAACACATATTCTGACTTGTTTTCTTTTCTATGCCTGTTATTTTAATATATAATATCAATTATAATATTTTCAGTAAAAAGTTTGTCCATGTAACACCTTATACTGCCATTCTATATTTAGCCAATAAAAGTGATTTTAATTTTTTTCTGAAAATGTATGTTTAACCAAAGAGGTGTAAGAGATAAAAATATAAATTGCTTTCTTGATTACAAATGCTTCTATAATTTATTACCTGGCAAAATACCTCTTTTGGTTATAACAGGTACTATACCAAGTGTATTACATCTCTGGTCAAATCTGATGCTATGTTGTTTTCATTATTAAGAGGATCAGAAAAAAATCAGTTCATCTCCCTAATGTTTAAGAGAAACTAAGATTGATAGATATTAGACATGCTCAAATTTTCCTTTTGAATAAGGAACATCTATTTAGTTTATAACTCAAGCTAGTTTGTGTGAAAAGAAATTATTCATATAAATTTTGAGGTTATATAAGGCAAAAATTAAAAAGTAGCAAAGATCATGGCTTTCTGAAGGGAAAGCAAAATAAGTAACTGTATCTAAAAGAGCACATAGTATGACTGCTGGGAGGGGAAATGTAGTAGGATATTTGATTGTATAAATAGGAAAGACTAGACTATAAAGACAATGTTATCCTTATCAGCCTTTATAAGGCAGAAAAGCTATATGCCTCAGTTACAGGAAAAATTGAATTATAGTACATTAAAAAACTTACCAAAAACTTCCCTCTTCTTTGGCTCAGACTGTTTTTTTTTTATTTCTTCTAGAAATATTCTTTGTCAGGACTTAGATGAAGTAGAATATAATATTTCTAAAAGTGATTAAAAAGTAACACAGAGCTCGAGGGTAAGAATGGATCTCCTAGAATCATAAAAAGAGATGAATTATTACTAATCCATGGAAAACTTGGTCTCTAAATCATAGATGGAACTGTATAAATGTAACCTATCAGAGAAATGACACTGTCAGAACAGCTACAACTCTATTATGGGCTCCACTTTAGCCAGGTCACACATACAATTGGATTAGTAACAGCTCTAGGCTAGTTGAGTTAAATTGGATAGAACTAAAACAAATTTATAAGGCTTCAGGTCTTTTGGATATGACAGGAAACCACCCTCTAGGGACAGGATGAAATCCACAGTTTATATTCCATTGGGCTGCTCTTTGTCAAACTAAAAGGGATTTGGAAAATTGTTTATTCATGTTTAATTTTCTGAATTGTTCCCTTGGCCTTTAACTCTCACAGTTCCATTTACATAATTATAGTTGCATGGTAGTTATATCCAGGCAGCCCCTATGGAAAACAATATGGATATACTTCAAAAGAAAAAAGCTAAAAAATAGAGCTTCCTTATGATATAGTGATTCTACTTCTTGTTATCTACAGCAACATATAGAAACATTCATAGAAAAAGATATATGCATGCCTTTATTGAAACATTTCTGAAATTTTAAGCGAATGAAATATTTTTCTCTTGTGCCCCATGTCAGCCCTATGACTCAATAGGTTTGAACTAGTTTTTTTGAGCTGAAGACTAGTAGTGGCTTATTATCTTACTATATTTTTGAATAGATCCTGGCACAGTTTCTGTCCAAAAATGAACTTAGAAATTACTGATTTTTAATTATATTGAAAATTTGTTTGTAGTAAATATGTTTCCAGAAAGAATAGTCTTCTAAGAAATATTGAATTTCCTATCTTTTCTCCTCTCCTAAATATCCTTGATCAGCTTATACATACTCAAGATCAGGGTGATATCACTAATCTAGGTGAAATCAGACAGCTCTGAAGAAAGTTTTTATATTTTTTGATATATAGAAAGGTGAGTCCTATCAGACATCTGAAATCCAATTCTATAGAAAAGTTACACAACATATATATACCTAAATTAAAGAATAGTTAATAAAATTTTGTGCATGGAAAATAGTAAATTTCTGTAGGTGTTCATGAAAATTGATGATTTTATTTTATTTTACTTTACTTTATTTTATTTTGTTTTGTTTTTGCTTTGGGGTCATACCTGGTGACGCTCAGAGGTTAATCCTGGCTCTGCTCTCAGAAATCTCTCCTGGAAGGCTCAGGGAATCATATGGGATATATTATTTTTTATTAAATACAAGATTGTTGTCACCTAAAATGTTTATGCTAATAGTATCAGTTGATCATGACTTTTATTTGAGACTTGAAGATGCCTAATTTAAAGCAGAAACAAATATAAATGTGCATCTATTTGTGTAGGACAATTCAATAGCTTCAACTTTTAAATTTTAAAACTTTTGTCTGATTTTGGTGAGTTCAGTTTTTGATTTCAGTTTCTTGCCTATTATAATTTTTAGACCATTTTATTATGATGATTTTTTAACCACCAATGTAAAGAATGGCTTTCTATTAAAATATTGCCCCCCCCCCTTTGTTTGAGTGTCATACAACTGGACAATGCTGCCAGGAGGCCTTAACATCCCTTTTGGGAATTTTCTACCATCTGAACCGAGAGTTCAAAGTAATTTACCAAGGATAAAATGATATTCTTTGGCCCATTGGTGCTGAATATTACTGGTCAGCTGACAATATATTGGAGAGAATGGAATTAGAAATGGCAACGTACAAGGCAAATCCACTAACTCCTGTAATATTTTTGCAATTTATAATATGATTATTTTATCAGTTTCTACTTACTCTTGCCTTTCATTCAACTATTTCACCGATACTTTGTTCTACTTCTTCCAGATTATATTTTTTAAATTTTCAAGGGGTCATGGAATTATATTTTAGTCATACTATGCAATGCTATATTTTTTGGGTAAAGGGCACTTGGTATGGTCCCCAAACAAAACAAAAAATATATATAAGAAAATGTCTCAGTAAGAAGAATAAAATCTCACTGCACCTAAGATATTTCCTTGCTTAAAATAATTTGCCTCCTTTCTTGTTTTCCACCTTCATCAATGTTGGTATGTAGTGTCTTAATCATCCAAATTAGTAATATTATTGAAAGAAGAGATCTGTCTTGACACAATAGTATTAAATGTTGCTTCACATCTTATATTTATATTTGAGGACAGTGAAAAAAATTTACTTTCTATATCTTCAAGCAGAGCAGAACTTTGACCAAAATCAGACTTTAAAGGTAATACTTCCAATAAAATTTAGGAAATACTACTATAATTATGTTTACTGGGGTGTTATCTGAGTAGACATTTTTGTAGTAATCGAAAGTGGAAAACCAAGAAATTGAGCAAATATGTGTTCCTGAGGAAAAACAGAAGTGAGTTCTTGATACAGTATCATTAGAAGCTTGAAAACAAAGATTCGTTTTCTCCTTTATCTTTACATATATTTAATGTGCTCTGGGTGGAATGTGCTCTAGGTGAGTCAAAGAATTCTTCAATGATCATACATGCTTTCAACGCCATAATTTTTCGCCCATGTGTTCTTGGAATTATCTGTTTAAATTGAGTAGCTATAGTTATTAAATTAGTTGATATCACACTATAATGCTCATTTGTGGTTGTCTATAGGCAGGATAATTATATCAACTTTCTGTGGTTATTTTTAGTCTTTTCTAAAAAGTTAAGAATGCAGCAAATGTACTCAATGCTGTCACTTATGGTAAAAACGACTTGTATTTGATGATAGTTTACTCTGGTGGTATATGGAGAGAATTGGCCAAGTTTATTTTTTTTATCAATGGACTTCTGTTTCTGGCACTTTGCTTTTAAAAAGTACCATGCCTGCTGCTGTACATAATAAATTCATCACACTATAATCCTGTGCCAAGTCAGCTTGGGAAAAAATAGACTGGGCTGTGCATTCTGTAAATGAAGGACTTCTAAAACTTAAACCTGAAGTCTCATTACAGGAATGGTGAGAGCCATATGGACTAAAAAGCCTAAAGAAAATAGCTAGAGCAGTGCATCTGGGACATTTTGGCATCTACCACCACATTCTGGTTTGAGTCACTGTCAATCTAGGAATAGATCCTCTTGAGTGAGGGAGAGATTGGGTGTTTCAAGCAAGGTTAATGGGCTGTCATTTTAGTTTGGAAGGATATTTGGTATCAGAAAGTGCTATTGTTACTACTTGGTTCAGCTAACAAAATGAGAATGCTTATAAGGTATCATAAAAGGTATGTAAGGTCCAGAGAGTGTAATTCTCTGCCCTATTGAAGTTTGAAGTATAGTTTGAGCAAAGCATTTATAGAAATGCTTAAGTACAAAATCATGCAGTAAATGCTATCTGTGCCAGATAGACTGCTGAGCCTGAAAGATGTGTACAATTGAAATTTGAGCTCAGAGTAGCACTGAGGTTGAATTCCATGTTATTTTTATGTCAAGAATAAGGTCTACTTATCTGTACTGCTAACAAGAACACTGGCCCTCTGTGGGCTTTCAGTGTCTCTCAAAATTATGAGCAGCCAAGGTCTGACACTAAAGGAATTTTTTTCAAAGGGTATGATTATGACTTCTCCAGAAAAATACCCTATATTATTCTGACAAACTCTAAGAAAATATAGTGTCAAGTAAAATATAGTGTCAAGTATATGTGCAGTGATTAAATGTTAGTCTTATAGATGAATGATAAAGATTTATGTAAAGAGAAAATGGTGCTACTATATAAACTCATTATTATGTCACTTTATTATTGTGCTCTCTGCTTTGCCTATTAAATTCTCATTAAAACTCTGTTGTCATCCTCTCAGGTGATACCTATTTCAAGCTGTTCTACCCTTTGCTTTAAATAAGCAATAAACATTTCCAATTCTGTCTGTTTTTTTTAACACGTACTACATTATATTCAGATTTCATAACATTAATTCTGTGAAGTTAACTTCTCTTCCCTTCATCTTCCTGTTGTGTAGTTGAAATACTGACCCTACGTTATAACTCTGCTCTGAATGCTTTGAGGGTTAATTGAAGTTTGCATGTATAATGTCTTGTGCAGGATCTGACACACAGTGATTTATGATCATTGTTGTCTTTTGCACTTCTTGAGGTCAGGATTGGCACCTTACAGAAGGTAATATCTCTATAAATCTTACCTTAATTTAATTGTGTCTGACTATCCTAAATCTCAGTATCTTTAAAGTGAAAAAATGAAAAAAGTGGGTAACATGTTTTCTTGTTCAAACTGATCTGTAAGAGAAAAATATCCTTTTATCTCATGGAAATTCTCTACCTTGAAAGCTCCTTAAGAAATAGTATTAAAATAGGAGGTATTCATTTTCTATTTTTAAGGTCAGTGGAGATCTTAAAAAACTACAATGTTCCCTCAATTTTATACCCATACACTTATTCTGAATTCAGAGGCATTAACTATATGCATAGATAGAGATGTGTACTGCCTTTTTTTATAGAGTTAGCAAAAATTATTTTATATAATGAGCCTATCAAACATAAAATGCACAAACCAATGTAATTTATAAACTGCATTGGTAGAAAAAGTTAAATATTTTAACTTAAATGTAATTAGTAATTATAGTTTAGTAATGGTTTCAATAGTGTTTGAGTGTACAGGTTTTTTTTTTTTTTTTTGGTTGTTGTTGTTCTTTTTTGAGCCACACCTGATAATGTTCATGGATAACTCCTGGTTCTGTGTTCAGGAATCATTCCTAGAGGATTTGGCATATCCAAATCAGCGGTGGTGCCCAGGTTGGTTCTGTGCAAGGCGAGAGTCCATCTGTTGTATTATTTTTTCATACCCAATGATTACAGTATTTATGCATAAAGTCCTTGCAGGATCAACCTATACTGTTAGTATTAGAGGCATAGTAAGAAGACTCATGTTAGGTGAAAAAGTAGAAAACTGATTTCTTTCCTCATCGCACCTATACCATATCATTTTTTGCATGTGAAGCAAAAGTTTTATTGAAATATATTTACTCAGTAAAAAGACAGTTAGAAATAAAGATAGAGAGGAATGGAGAGAGAGAGAGGAGAAAGGGAGAGGGAAAGGGAGAGAGAAAGAGAAAGAGAGAGCTTTCTCCAGAGTGTAAAAGTCCAAACTTCATATTTTTTTTATTTTTTTGTTTGGTGTTTTTTGGGCCACACCCGGTAATGCTCAGGGGTTACTCTTGGCTATGTATTCAGAAATCACTCCTGGCTTTGGGGGACAATATGGAATGTTGGGGGATTGAACGTAGTCTGTCCTAGGCTAGCACTTGCAAGGCAAATGCCTTACCTCTAGCGCCACTGCTCTGGCCCCAAACTTCAAATTCTTAGCCAATAAATTTTGGATAGCTATGATGGTCTTATTGAAAGGCAGGCATAATGAGATTGATATAATGTATTAAGTACGAGTTACCATACTATAATAGTGGTCTTTAGTATTGTTGGAGAATTGCAAAATAGAGTAAAGGTAGTAACTTTAATACCTTCTAAATTTGTCAATACTATTTTGTTACTATAGCTTAGTTCTTCTACATGCTATCAAATGAACAGTGTTTATTACCTTATGTACTTCTGAGAAAAAAAATACTCTTGAACTCAAAAGATAATAAGGGGGGTGCAAAGCATTGAACCCTGTTGTTCATTTGTAAACCAAACTCCATATCTATTGTAGTATCACTATGGTCCATACCAGGAGCAACCTTCAAATTGGTATATATGTTCTCTAGATTTATATATAGTTTTATATATAGGCATGTAATCTAGTATGCATTTTAAATAAATCATGAATATTGAATCTGTTCTTCGCATATGATCTAGATATAATTGATTCATTTAAAATTAAGTGTTTTAAACAAGCTATAGGGGCCGGGTGGTGGCACTGGAGGTAAGTTGCCTGCCTTGCCTGTGTTAGCCTAGGATGGACCGCGGTTCAAGCCCCCGGTTTCCCATATGGTACCCCAAGCCAGGAGCGACTTCTGAGCACATAGCCAGGAGTAACCCCTGAGCGTTACCGGGTGTGACCCAAAAACCAAAAAAAAAAACAAAAACAAAAAAAACAAGATATAAAATGTGATTTATTTTAAATATATTGCTTTTAGCAATATTTTATTCATTCAATGAATCATCTCATCTTTACACATATCTTGAATACACCTTATTGATAATGATTTTTATATGTACTAAGTTTGATCTTAAATATTTTCAAACATCTTTACTATTTTTTTATTTGTTTTATATTATAACATCATTATATATGCACATATGAACTCTCTTTTTTTCTACATTAATTCCTTCATGGGGGTAGCTTATTGTCCTAAGTTTTTAAAACTATCCACTTTCCTGTCTCATATAGACCTGGAAATAGATTTAGGAGGTATCATTTCCTGGAAACTCACTGTTTTCTCTATATTTCTCATGCTATATTATTTATTTATTTATTTTGGTTTTTTTTGGGGGGGTCACACCCAGCAGCACTCAGGGGTTACTCCTGGCATATCTACGCTCAGAAATTGCTCCCGGCAGGCTTTGGGGACCATATGGGATGCCGGGATTTGAACCATCGTTCTTCTGTATGAAAGGCAAGCGCCTTACCTCCATGCTATCTCTCTGGCCCCCTTCTGCTATATTATTAAAGTTGTAATTTTGTAGGTGTATTAGGCAGTAACATGATAATGGCATCTGATTGTAGACTTAGGAAAGTATGTTTTCTATTTACTAGCATTCATCATAGTTCTTCATAGATGATAAATTAAAAACAATAATTTGTTTATATTTAAAATTACAACACATATACTGGTGTTACATTATTTCCTAGTAATTTTATATGGTAGAATATTATTGTTATAATTTTATAGATGGAGAACTAAGATTTAAGGAATGGCACACTACATAAAATAGTTTTGCTGACATAACTTATCATCTCTTCTATAAATATATTCACTGATGGGACAAAAAGAATTAATAACTATAATATATTTTTACTTACCAGGTTATTGTATTATCTTTATTTTTACTTATTTGTTTATTTATTTTTGGTTTTTGGGCCACACCCGATGATGCTCAGGGGTTACTCCTGGTTATTCGCTCAGAAGTCGCTCCTGGCAGGCACGGGAGACCATATGGGGAGCCGGGGGATCGAACCGCGATCCGTCCTAGGTTAGCGCAGGCACCTTATCTCTAGCGCCACCGCCCGGCCCGATTTACTTGTATTATCTTTATTTGATTCTCAACTTAAAAATATAGCATAAAGATAATTTGAGATTTAAAAGGTCAAAAGAGTTCCATATAAAAATGCCAGAAGAACAAACAAAATGAAAGATCTCTCTCTAATCATGTCAGGTTTTTAAGCATCATCATTTTCTTACTACTCTATGAATCTAACAGATGGCTAGTTGATCATTTATACCTATGTGCTATAGTGTTTAAAAAAATTCCTTTCTTAGACTCTACCCAAAAGTCATTAAACTGAAATCTCATGAGTGAATGCAAAAATATAGATGTCACATAACAGTCCCAAAATATGTCTTTTCCAGTTTTATAATTAAACCTTAACTTTATTGCTCTTAGAGCTAAGAGGAGAGGAGAGGAAGTGAGGGGAAAATAAAGGAGGGAGGGGAGAGGAGAGAAAAGGAAAGAAGAGGAGGGAAGAGGATAGGAGTGAGAGGAGGGAAGGGGAGAGGGGAAGAGAGTGGATGTGGAGGAGAGAGAGGGGATAAGAGGGGAGGGAAGGAAGGAGGAGATGAGGGGAGGAAAGGGAAAGGGACAGAAGGGAGGGGGAGAGAAGAGGAGAGGGAGAGGAAGGGACAAGGCAGAGGAGATAGAAGAGGAGGGGTAGAGGGAAGGGAGAGGAGGGAGGAGAAGAGAGGGAATAGGAGGAGAAGAGAGGGAATAGGAGGAGGAGAGGAGGGGGCAGGAAGGGGGAGATGAGAGGCAAGAGGAGGAGGGGTTTGGGTGGAAGAGGAGGGGGAGAAGAGAGGGAAGAGGAGGGAAGAGAAGTGGAACGGGAGGGGAGGGGAAAGAGGGGGAGCAGAGGGTAGATGGAAATGGAGAAAGGAATGGGAACATGAAGGGAATGGAGTAGAGAAGATCATATATTTGAGTAGAGCAGAGTACTGTTATTTTTAACATCTAAATGCATTATATTCCTGGGATAGCTTGTATTTTATTTTAAAATGTTTCTTTTTCAGAGAAATGAGTTGATAAATATTTTTTGATTCAGTGATCAATATCCTAATGTTGCATTATATAAACAAAAGCATGACTATTTTCCTTGCACTTTTTTTTAATCAAAGTACAAATTCACTCTTTTATTTTTCCTTTTTTAAATATTAGGTAATGTCTTTTATTTTATTTATTATACTTTTCCTTCTTCTACCTATTATTTGCTATTGTTGTTCTTATGTCCAGCAGTCTCACATTTTATTGAAATGCTAGTGAAATAGGGATAGAAGCAGTTAGGTAAGGTCAGACCAGAAGAATAGTAGTTGAACAAAAAATAATTACTGATGTATGAAGTTGGAATGTCACAGGATGGACATGATGAATAGAAGACCTCAGCATCCTACTTCTTGTCTTCTTGCTGCCTTAAAAACAAAACAGAAACAAAAACAACAACAAAGGACCCAACAATAGCAAGAATGTGCTAACCATATCCCCAATTGAACAAATAAAAATAGAAGAGAACCTCTTTTCTTGGGAATTCAAACTCGTGTACTATGGGAATCTTCCTGTCCTTTTTCTTTCTTTTTAGCCTTTAAAATAAAATCTTTCATATTCAGTGTTGTCTCTTGCTTCCAATTTGGCTGCTTGAAGACAAGATCCTGAGCACACTTTCACACATAATTTGGTTATAGTGTGTTGGAGATTACATATTTAAGCATCAAAAATCACAAAGGTGGAACCATGGGAGAAAGCACTTATGGTTCTATGATTAGGATGTCTGGATTTTGCAAAGCAGGCATGCTATGCTGAGCTGTGTCCTGGGGCTTCAAACTGCCTTATATATTTTGTATAAATAATGTCAAGAAATAATGTTATTTTGAAGATGTAGACATTATCTTAAGACTTCAATAGAATTAAAAAATATTTTCTAAGTGTCTTTTTCTCTCAGAATTTATGCAGGTTTTTTTTTTTTTTTGTTTTGTTTTGTTTTTGGGCCACACCCAGTGACACTCAGGGGTTACTTCTGGCTATGCGCTCAGAAGTTGCCCCTGCCCTGGGGGACCATATGGGGCACGGGGCTAGAACTGTGGTCCATCTAAGGCTAGCGCAGTAAGGCAGGTACCTTACCTCCAGCACCACAGCCCAGCCCCAATATGCAGATTTTTTTAAGTTTTCAAAATGAACAACTTTGAAATGTAACACTAGAAAAATGATATCAAATTACTCTCTTTAAATTAGTGTCCTATATTTATTTATTCTATATATTCCATGACCTTAAAATCAACTTATACTTTTTATTTTTCAAATTTTTTATTCATAGAGGATTTCTAAAACAATAGAAACATCATATTTTTAGAAAATAGTAATGTTTCAATCTTGGTTAGGACCAAAGTCTGTTTTAAAATTTTTGAGACAATATAAATTTTCTTTTACTTGATTTCTCCATGTTGAATCAAAGAATGATATAACACATAGGGTGGCTCTGTGGTGTAACAGGTAGTGCATTGGACATCTAGTGGGTAAAGAATGCTATAACACAAAAATAATGACTAGACAGTACATTCTTTCTATATAAAATATTTATAATTAGTGTGCTTTGCAGAACTGTATCTTTAATATTATAGCAAACATTATATATAAATCAAATGATAAAAATAGTAGATACCACAAAAACACATTAAAGAGTCAGTGTGTGTTAGTTAGTCCGTGTGTTTGTATCAGCCTTTGGATATGTTGTAATATATACTCATAGTGACTTCAGGGGGAAAAATTCAGAACAGCATAATGGATTCATTACTCTAGTCAATATTGCATGTCCTGTAGCAGGAAAGAACATTTTAACAAAGTCTTTTAAGATTAAAATTGCATATAAATGATAATTATTTTCATGGTCATGCTAATCAAGACTAAATTAACATGGTCATTAGAGTAAAATGTGGCCGGAACAGAAAATGATTCTAAAAGTCATCATTAGAATTTAGGTGTTTTTTTTTCTCTTTTCTCTTGGTTCTTTCCATCTCCAAAGTAAAAGATTATGCTAATTGCATCCTGGAAATCATATATTCTCTAGGTTTGAGCATTACCAGGGAGTATTTTTTTCTCTGACCCACATACTTCATTTTTTTAGAAGTGCTTAAAGGATAATGGACTGGTTCTCCAAAGGTTGGAATCAATAATAGATATAATGAGAAAACTGATTTCTAGAAAGGTAATTGTCTTATATATATATGGGCCATTTTATTACTCTTGTGATAGTTCTCTAGCCTACTTGAAGAACTTGGTAAAAGAAATATATATGTTAAACATATATTTACCTAAGTTGCTCTATATAAACAAAAGTGAAACTTATTTTATATTACATACTTCTGTTTATATTATATATGTATAATATGTCGACCTAGACATAAATAGTTCTGCATGATCTGTGTTGATGGACAAGTTTTGAAGACTTAACAACTGCAACTTTATTGCACAAGTAACCCAGCAATATAGCTCCGAAAGCTGAAAGAGAAACTGAGAGTGGGTCTATTCTCTAAGATTTTCCAAAAGAGATTAAAATTTTGGCCTTTTTTCTTCACATTGACTCATAAAATATAATGAGGACTTCCTTTGTGTAAAATGAAGTATATTTCACTAGCTAAAGTTATTGCAAAATTTAGTAAACTGGTCCTCCCATCTTTCTTTGCTTTTCCTTCTCTCTTCTTCCTTCCCTTCATATTCTCTTTAATTGCCATTGCTAATTGTCATTCTTGTTTTTTTATTTTTTCCTTTTATTTTTCGTTTTATTGTGCTTAGGGATTTCACATTACATTTTCATTTTCAATTAACTCTTTACTTCAAAATAGCACTACTTTTTCTCAGATGCAACATAATTTTAATTCTTCCACCAGGAATCTGTACTGTTCTTTCTACAGATCATTTACTAACAGCTAACGATCAAATTAGAAGACACAAAACCCTTGTGAATAAGACATAATATTATTTATTTTCATTTGGATGTCAGAATGAAGCCACATAATTCATCTAGGAATATTGTCTATCTTCTATTGTTGTTGATGATAAGCATTTCTTGTTTTCCATGCCTCATTTCTGTAAATGCTAGATTTCACATGTTTATATTTACCTGGCACTTAGTCTATTTTCTTTTCTAAAAAAAAAAAAGTGGTTTTCCAATCACATTAGGCAGTGAGGATTTTGCACAACTTCTTGGCAGCATGCCCTCTCTCATATTATTATTTCTCTCATGTTACTAGATGTTTCTACCCCATGCTACGGATTTATCTGTTTAATTAATCTAATCTCAACAGTCGCATCCATGCTAACTGAAATTTTTTCTAACAATATTTTGTTGATCCTTGTAATCACTGAGTGAGAGAGAATAAAGATGATGTAGCATATGGCAGAATTCCTTATCTAAGAGGCTTACACTTTGAGCTTAAGATTTCTCCTCCAAAATCCCTTTTCCAGTTCAACGTTAATTGGAACTATATTTTGCCTCCCCGATAAGGTCAGTTTTGCATGTTTACTCCTTGACGAGACTATGTTTAAAGGATGTAGAAAAATCACTCTGTTATTATGGGCTGCTGCAGGAAAACTTTGCTTTTTAAAACAGTTGATGAGGCTCATAATATGAGTAGATGACATGTGTGACAGAATATGTTCCAAAGGAATTACCTTTTAGCAGATCAGATGCATTTGTGGCTAAGGTAGGCAGACAACTTACAGTGTCTATGATGATAGTTGCATTTTTTTTTTGGATAATGGTATGCTAATATGATGGCATATACTACCGAAGTTCAGGAAACAAGCAGAATATCCTCTTAAAAGCTTCTTGCCTTTTGTTTTCTACACAAGACTTCCAATTACTCAGACAAGAAAATGAATTTCTGTGTTTTTTCCCCCCTTCTTTTCAATAAAAAGGTGACTTTATTTTTGTATGACCTGCTTGATGTTACTGTAGTGCTTGAAAATATCACAACTTCCCTTCCAGAGAAAAGGTCAATTGTTCACAACATCCTCCTTTCTTTAAAATGTCTTTCAGACTACGTTTACACAGCGAAAAGTCAAGTGGAGATTCACAGTACTTGGTATATTGAACACTGATATTCAGGCAGCCAAAAAAGAAAATCTATAACCTTTTTGATAAGCTTCATTTATTTGTGAACAATTATATATTTATTTACTCATTACTTTACTTTTCATATTAATTCTAGTAAGTCTTCTTAAAAACTATCTTGTCTTTTTTGTCTTTGTCCACTATATTTATCAAAATACATACTTGAATAATCTGTTCCTGACTTTGTTCGTATGTCTACTGAATTCACTATCACTGTGTTAGAAAAATATAATGACTAATAAAATATTTAGACCTGATGCAGAAAATGTTTTTTACTATCCTACTTTAGTATTTTCATTTCTGTTCTGGACCTTTTTCTTTCTTTCTTTTCTTTCGGGTCACACTGGTTTGATGCTCAGGAGTTACTCCTGGCTAAGCGCTCAGAAATTCCCCTGGCTTGGGGGGACCATATGGGACGCCGGGAGATCGAACCGTGATCCTTCCTTGGCTAGCGCTTGGAAGGCAGACACCTTACCTTTAGTGCCACCTCGCTAACTCCAGACCTTTTCTTTTTCAATAAATACACTAAAATTAATCTACAAAAAATTCTCAAATGTTCTATTGGAATCACTCTTTAATATTATTTTACTTAGCTATTAATATGTACAATGATATTATATTTAGCTGTATTAATATAATATTTTCGGGCTAATTGAGGTATGTACAATAGTGAGTTTTTATCAATTAGTGCATCATAATAATCATTAGATTACATATTTACATCTGTAAATTTGTAAAGCAGTGATAGTTATTTTGTGGTTGACTTTTTGCTTTTGTGAAAATGCTTTGTAGTGCTCTTTGGAGACTGCTCCCAGTTTAATGCTAAAACTTCATTATTGGCAGTTCTCATAGTACAATGTAGTGCTATGGGTACATATTGGTACTGAATATATGTAGAGATATTGGTACTATATAATGCTGTCAAACCCAAGTCTCACAGATACAATTCCAGGCTAATAATGGTCTTATATATCTTGTATTACATTTCTTCATTGGCATTATAAGTACACATGATAAATTGAGATGAGTATGTTTTATTTTTGTTTTGTTATATTATATATATAATATATGCCATATATATACCATATATATATATGATAATGCACTATCGGTGCAATCGGGTGTGGCCCCAAACCAATATATGTATGATTTTTAAAGTTTACACTGAGATTTCATCATAGGCTTAATATATATACATACATGTATGTATACATGTATACATATATGGTTTTAATGATATATATATGGTATACATATACAAATATATACATATGCATATATATGGTTTTTGGGCCACAACTGGTGATGTTCAGGGGTAACTCCTGACTATGCACTCAGAAATTGCTCCTGCCTTGGGGGACCATACGGGACACAAAAAGAACTGATATGTGCAAGGCAAATGCCCTACCACTTGCACCACCACTCCAGTACCTACATTACTTAATATTATATTAAGTAGTATAATGTTATATTCTAATATTGAGAATTTTTTCTATGTTCAAAATAAAATTTTACTTGTATACTTAATCTGAACATGATAAGACTGTATTGATCTTACAAAATTTTTTTCTATCCTTTGAAATAATTTATATGTATAGATGGCTAATTATTTAAATACTTTTTTCAGAATTGCATGTAAAATTGCTGTGTCAGTTTCTAATGATGAATATGCAGCTATTTTCAACAATACCTCAAACCTTGTCTTCCAGGAAGAATTTTATATTTTAGGTCATCACATATTTAGAGATGGGTTTTAAATTTTACTGTATTTTTTTTGTACCATAAGACTTACTTTTTCCCTCCTCAAAAGATGGGGAAATGTCTGTGTGTCTTATGGAACGAATGCCACCTGGAGCCACATTAAAAATAATAATAGGAAATATTGTAGTGGAGGAAAAATTCATAGGTAAGTATCAGAGAAAAGAATGTTCTATAATATTAAACATAAAATTGTCTTTATGAATAAGATGTGTTTTTAAGAAAAGTAAAAGCATTCAAGGTAAAAAACATGTACTATGATAAAAAATTATGAATATGAACACATTTTGCTGCTAATAAATTATATTCAAAGTACAAATAAATGGAAATTATTCAGTGGATAGTCTAAGAGGTAGATTGACTTATCAATTTTTATCCTTGTTTTGCTATACCTTGCTTTTCATCTTTATGAATTTACTCAGTGTATTTTTGATAATATTAGTGAATGAATCTTGTTTCTTTGTGAATATTTTTATACAATGGTCTAGATAAGCCTCATTTATTATCCTGAGGCATGTTGTGGATTAAAAAGTGGTCACTTTTTCAACCCATTTTAATCATTACTATTACTAGAACACTGTTATAGCCTAAAATTTTTCATCAATTTCATACCATAACTAATTCCTAATTGTTTTACTTATTAGTCATTCTTTATGGATAAAGTAAAAAGTAATTCATTAATTCTAATACAAACAATCCAAAAATGTAAAAAAAAAACCCAAACAAATTCAAAAAGCAACCAACCTTAAACATAAAACAATTGTTTCAATCTAAATGTCAGTGCCAGAATGTAGAATGTTTCGGCTTTCCTGCTTAGAAAAATACTTACTTTTGCTTTCCGAATAGATCTTTGCTAATTTTAAGAAAACAATCTATAGAAAGAATTCTTTTTCAAAACTCTTCACAATATAGCTGACTAAATTAACTGACACAATTAACTGACTAAATTCAAGAAGAAAGTCAAAAGATAATATTTGAAAAAAATGTTCTTTTAGTTTTTGAGCCACATCTGGTGATGCTCAGATGTTACTCTTGGCTATGTGCACAGAACTTGCTCCTGCATTGGGGGACCATATGGGACATTGAGTGATGGAACCATGGTTCATCCTAGGTTAGAACCTAGAAGGCAGATGCTTAGCACTTGCACCACCTCTCAGGCCCCACTGAAAAATTATTATTCATATGGATAACCTGAACTATGTTAGGTACTACATATTTTGCATTTGTTTGATCTATATAATGTTCATGAAGTAGGTACTACAGTATTCACTATTTTGCAGACAAAATAAATGAAACATATTAGGAAAAGATGTTTCCTCAAAATCACTTATAGAGTATATGAGGATTAAAGGTTTTGAGCACAGCAATTTAAGTGCAGAATTTTCCTTTTCTTGAGTTATGTAATAAGAATCAATCTTATCATGACTGATGAAGACATCTTCTGAAGTTCAGAAGTTATCCAATTAGGTTTAGCTCTTTGAAAAGAAAATTATATTTAGGATGAAACCTCTTTATAATAACAATCAGTCAGACCAGTCTTCACATACATGTTGAGAAAATTATTAAATCATAGAAGTAGGAGAAAAAGTTTTAATGAACTCTTAGGGCTCATGACTAGTTCTAGTAATTAAACTGGTAAGATGAAACAATGAAAAAAGTATAAATTTAATCAGCATCAATGCAACTTTTACACAACATTTAAGTTCACAAGGAAATGAAAGATTCATAGACATAGTTAAATCTGAGTATTTTTTAAACAGTTGTAAAAATATATGTAAGTCAAGTTTGTTAGGTAACCATAGTAAACTGGGGAAATGCATAAATTGGTTCAAGTTTTTTTTTCACCTCTCTTCACTTGAAACTTTGATTTTTATTATTGTTAATGATAGGATTTCATGTGCCAACTTTCAAACACCATAAGCTTCATAAGAATGTCTGCTTACCTCCATCATTGCATT
>PVKC010002749.1:0-41846 GCA_004027635.1 Crocidura indochinensis
AAAAAAAAAAAAGAAAACATACCTTCATAAAATCAAGAAGATAGAAATTTTGCAGGATACCTTGGCTGACCTCAAGGCCCTGTAATTAGATGTAAACTACAAAAGGAAAAAGAAGAAGGAATTTAACAACTGGAAATTAAGCATCCTGCTAATGAACAATCGCTAAGTCTAAGATGAAATCAAAGAAAAAAATTAAATCTTTCCTGGAAACAAATGGCAATGAAGACACAAATTATCAGAAGCTATGGGACACAGCTAAAGCAGTACTGAGAGGAAAATTAATAACTTTGCAGGCACACATCAGGAAGGAAGAAGGTGTATACATCAGCAGCCTAATGATTCAGCTTATAAAATTAGAATGATCAACAAAAGAAACCAAAAATAGGGAGACAGAAGTAAATACCAAAGCTTAGAGCAAAATCAATGAAGTGGAAACACAAAAACAATCAGAAAGATCAAGGAAAGCAGAAGTTGTTTCTTTGAAAAAATAAACAAGATTGATAGATCATTGGCAAAACTCACAAAAAAAGAGAGAGAAACTTGATAGCTCATATTAGAAAGGAAAAGGGGGAGATCATTACAGAACTTGCAGGCATTCAAAGGGTAATCAGAGATAATTTGAAAAACTCTATGCCACCAAATATGAGAACCTGAAAGAAATGTAGAAATTCTTGGATCTTAAAACATTTCACAGGTGAATAAGGAGAATATACCATAACTAAACACCCCCATCTCAAATGAGGAAATTAAAATGGTAATCAAATGTGTGCCCAAAAGAGGATTGTTTGGATTCATTAACTGAAATTCTTACCTAATTTTCCTGTCTACAAATTAAATAAGAATCCTGAACTACAGAAATAAACTAATTAAGTATTTATACATCATGAGTATTGACAGCATTGATTTATACTGAAACACAGACTTTCTCATTATCTTTTATTTATTTTAGTTATTTCAAAAGTAAGATGGACAAAGCCTGATTTTACTTGAATAGGAAAGGCCTTCAGAAAAATAGCTATAGATTTTTTTCTCTTCTTTCTAGGAAAAATTCAGGGTTGTTTTTTTTTGTTGTTGTTGTTTTGTTTTGTTTTGTTTTTTGCTTTACGATATTGGACATAGATTTAGTTTGTTTGTTTTTCTATTCTGGTTATTCTCATGTTAAGAGTCCTCTTGTAATGTCTTTCTATTACTATTTCACAGGATAGTTTTCTGGCTACCATCTAACCTAAACATGAGTGTCCTCACTGTAAGATTTGATAAACTGGGGCCCGGGAGATAGCATGGAGGTAAGGCATTTGCCTTTCATGCAAAAAGTCATCGGTTCGAATCCCGGTGCCCCATATGGTTCCCCATGCCTGCCAGGAGCAATTTCTGAGCATGGAGCCAGGAGTAACCCCTGAGCGCTGCCGGGTGTGACCAAAAAGAAAAAAATTTGATAAACTGACAAAAGTCACCTCAAATTGTAGTATCACCAACATACAGCCCATTGTGTACTCTGACCCAAAGTATCAAGTATCAGATTTGCTTGCTCTTTTTCATGCATAAGTATTACCTCTACTTTTTTCAAATGTGCTTGGATGCAGAAATCTCTAGACTGAACTTCTTGAACTGCAGAAACCATGAAATATTCACTAGCTGTGTACATTTATTGCTTGCTGATGCACTTAGTGCATCCACAAATGCCCCCCACCAAAATAGACAGAGGATATGGAATGTAGTGAATTTTGGTGGTACGTTTCAATCTCCTATGGGAGAATACATTGACAACTCTCAGGAAATAATGTGAGTTAAATGTTAGACAAATTAAAATGTAAGTCTAAGTTCTCATTCAGATAGGAAGGTATTGATTCATTGAGTCTAAGTATACATGTTAAGCCTTTTAAAGCATCAAAAATACTGCTGAGATATTGTTGGGTTTGCAGAAGAAAGATCAAGATACCTGAGGGAATGAATTGCTATCAACTAGGAATTATAGCTCTGTTTTCCATAGGTTCTGAAATGAATGAGGTTGGTTAAATAATGAGAGAGAAATTATTGTTGAATATCTTTCAGATGCTTAAAAAGCATCAAAAGTATACCAAACTGAAACTCAGCCAAGCCTTTTTAAGTCAGTCATGCCAACAAACATTTTTTTTGTTTACAGAATTTTTTTAATTTTTATTGTGGTCGAAGTGAATTACAGTTCTTTCACAGTAATATTTGATGTACATAGTGACAATGAGTTAGGGTGGTGACCAGTGTTGTCCTCCCTCCACCCCTGTTCCCAGCATGCATCCCAACATATCCCTCATTTACCTTCATAATGCTAGTGCAACTATTCCCCCCTTGTACAGCTTGTTGTAGATTGAGTATCAAGATTCTGTTGTCATTGACTTCGTATTTGATATTTATGTCTAATCAGTTTTTATTTCCACCAAATGAACATTTGTCTTTCTGATCTGGGTACCATCAAGGGAAGAAAAAAAAGGGAGGGGCAACAAACTAGAGAAAAACTAGGAGTTCATCTAGGTGTTATAAATATCCATTTAGAAGAAGAAAGGGAAAAAGAAGAAAAAGGTAGTAAAACAAAACAAAGCAGAAACAAAAAAACAAGAAGGAAGTATCAAAAAATTACAAAAAGAATAAATGAAGAATAAACCAAAAGCCATAACATCAGCTACTGAAAAAAAAAGAAAGAAAAAGAAAGGAAAAAAAACAGACGAGCAACTTCTTAAAAAGGACCCAAAAACATTTTCAGACAACAATGGGTCCTATTGGACATATCTACATCATTCTTTCCCAAAAATAAGTTCAATAAAAAAAATTGTTTCATGAATCACATTGAGGAGTGTACAACTAATAAAAATATGGAGAGGGACAGATAATATACAGAGTTTAAAGTGCTTAGACTGCCTGTGTTCAACCCTGGTTCAATCTCCAGCCTAACCAGCAGTTATTTCTGAGCACATAATCAGGAATTAGATTTCAACAGTGCCGGGTATTAAACGAATGGTTTAGAATGGCAGGAATGTTTGCCCATTATTAGCAAAACCTATACACGGCCATCTGCATTCACAAATTCTGTCACTGTCACATAGCAAACTTAGTCTTCAGCAATAAAGCAAGGTGTTAGAAGTGGCATAAGTGGGGACTCAACATCAGAAGAACATTTTTAGTTTTTTAATTCACCACAAGAATAAAACACAAAACATTAGGATTTTTTATAATACTTAAGAAACTCTTACTATTCTTTTTATGTCTGCTTTGCTTTGTTTGGGCCCACACCCAGTGGCACTCTGTGAATCCTGACTTGATGCTCAGAAATCACTCCTGGAAGGTTTGGGGATCAAGCTAGATGCTAATAATGGAGTTTAGTTTGGCCACATGCAAGGCAAATACCCTATCTGCCTTGCTTTCTTACAATCTGACAATATTCATTTTGGTGGCCATTTTAAAGTTAAAAAATGCATAATTTATTCCTTTTGCTTTTATTTGAATTTTACTGTTTATATACTGGTGAGTAAAATACTAGAGTAGCCTCTGAGCACCATAAGCTATGGTGACATTGTACAGTGACAGTACATAGTGCTTAAAAATAAGTGTTCAGAGTCAAAAAATAATACTGAAAGTTAGGCACTGTGTGGCATTGGGTTGCCCCAAGTTCTATTCATAACACCCAGAGTGGTCTCCTAGCACCTCTAAATTTGTTTACATTTACACTTGAACCGAGCTAAATTTCATAAAATGATCTAAATCTGCATACTGCTTTTTCAAGTTCTTTCTTTAAAATAAGAAGCAATCAAAAAAATAAAAGAAGAAGAAAAGGAGGAAGAACCTAAGAGACATAGGAGGATAACACCAGAACATTTTTATTTTTGTCTTTGAGAGACTAAATCAAACAAATTTATCTAGAAATTAAAGAATCACATGAACATAAAATTAAAAAAATAAGAAGCAGTCATTTCTACAGGTCTAATTGGACTTTTCATTTGTCATTTTTCTCTCTAAATAAAGGAATTAGGGACTGGAGGTAGGATGTTTGCCATACATAGGCTAATTTATGTTTGATTCTCTGCATTCCATATGGATTTTCAAGTCCTCCAGGAGTAATTTGTGAGTGCAGAGCCAGTAGTAATCCTTGTTGGATGTGGCCCTAAAACAAAACAAAAAATTATTAGCTCTTAAAACACCAAGAATGGGGGGGAACCAACAAGATTATGCACATTGTACACAGTTTACAAATTATAATAAATCTATGAAGACTATACTAGAAGAAAAAAATAAAACTGAGCTAAAACCACATTTGTGGAGGAAATTTGGTGTCAATAAGTCTAAATTTTTTTCCTCTCCATGAAGCTGTAGCCAATATAAATGGACAATCATCCTGCAAAGTGTATTTCCTATTCCCCGGTATAATATGCAACAGGTATATGATCTGATTTTGATTTAATTTTTCATTAACATTTTTAAATAGCAAGTTGATGAAATGTGCACTTCAATTGTAATGAAAAATAGGAAAGTTGAAACAGAAAATAAGAAAAATTACTGTAGCCACAGAATATGCCAAACTCTGATTACCAATTTGCAGATAGACAATAATTTAGGCAATTTTACTTTATTTTATAATCATTTTAATGACATGTCTGAAGCACTTTGCATGTATACAGTACAATTTTTAGTGATCTTGCTTGTTTTAGCTATAAATCTATCTCTGAACACATATTCACTCCTACAATTTATATAAATTTGAAGAATTTCTTCAGGACTACTTGGCCAAGTGCATTGTGGTCCTCTTACATAAACTTATTTAGTTTAAAACTTAAAGAGTAATTTGAGACTATTAAGAAAATAATCTTAACTTACAGGCAATTATTATATTAAAAAGTATAGTGAATCACAACATATGTAGCCTGAAATGGATTATTTGAGGTAAATTATTTGTATGTCTTTCTTAAGAGTAAAATAAGCTGGAATCCGAATTAATCAGGTACTTCATCTTTGTTGCTAGTATTTGAGTAGAAGTAAACTATCAGCTATATTGCTATTTCCAATTCTTATGATTAATGTAATATTTTATGTTTTCCCTATTTTTTTTAAATTTGAGTTTTCATTAAACAAGTTAGATTTTCTGGTTTAAAGCATGAATTTGTAGTTCACAAATTCAGATTCACAAATTCAAATTCAAGGGGTCACTCAGCACAAGGGTAAATTGAAAATTTCAAACTGATCCAGTTATAAAATGGTTGTGGGTTGAGGTGAAAGGACACACAGATTCTTTAAATGATGTCATCTAAAGGTAGATCTGAATAATGACTATTCTTAATAATAAAATATGAAATCCATATCCTCTTAAGAACTCCTAAAACTTGATTCTCTAATCCATCACTTTCTGTTTGAACCTCCATTTCTTATTCTCAATCCTCTAGGAAAACAAATATCATAAAAGCATAAGAAATAAGGGGCGGAAGCTATGCTCATTTATGCACCAACTAGATATAAGTGTCCTGCTCACTATAAGGTGGAAAATAATAATCAGAGAATTTGTAGACCAACTCTGAACATTCTGTAAAGGATTTGTAAATTCTTAAAATTACCTTGTTTTTGATAATGAAGAGTCTTATTCCTTCATAACAAGCACATCCAAACACACACTAATTTTGTTTAGCTTTGTTTTGTACAATCTTGTATTCAATATAAAACATATTAAGAATATATTATGTAATAAATATAGACTATACAGAAATGGAATCATAAAGCAGCTAATGTTTCATGGATCAGACATTAATTTTACTCATCAGAAGTTTGCTGATAAATTCCTTAAGATATATAAGAGGACAAACATCTAATAAACATAAAGACAAAAAAACCTAGCAGGAAAGTAGCAAAATGTCAATAACCTTTGAAACTGAAATTTTTCAGATATCAATTTTTGTATCTATCATTGTTTAACTCTCCAAACTTTTCATTTCAACCAGGAGGAAAATTGGCTGGATGGAAAAGTAACTGTGGTACAGGATTTGGTGCTATAACAGGATGGAAAAACTAGCCTACGACATCTGTAATATATAAGGGTCCTGTTATCAAGATATTAACAATATACAAAAGAGAATAGTCGCGTAAATAATTAACTATAAATGAGTAAAATTTGAAAATATTGTGACAGGACCACTGATAGTTTTCCTCAGAATGATTCTTTAATGTTTGGGAAACAGAAAAGTTCCTCCCAGATATTATTCCTTTTCTTGGAATTTTTGTCTAGGAAATATTTATAGTAATAAAAATTAGGCCAGACAAGTAACACACTAAAAAATAGTGGTGATATACTGTACACCTGGTTCTCAGCAGACACTATAAGCACTGTCTCACTTTTTCCTCTTAAGTGTGCATGAGGTAAGGATAACATTGCCTCATTTGTCAGTATGGCAACAGAGACACACAGATGTTCAGTACCAGGCAGACCACAGTGGTAGGGACATAATTCAAAACCCCATCTGTTGTATTTCCTTCATTGACTTAGGTTCCACATTCTTTCCACATATGCACATCATAATAACCAAATAAAGATGAAACATTTTCTTATGTTTTCTGCTATACACTCTGACATTGTATAGAATATATGTCATGATACAGGGATTCTGCTGGTCCTTTGCTCAAAATTTGAAATGAACCTTATGTAACAGGTTTCAACTCAGGAGTATACAATCCTTTTCTTGGAGCCTGGGATTTATTCATATAGCTGATATGGACCATGTCTTCTTCAACCAATAGGAAGTTTATTTGAATCAAATCACATATCACAACTGTTTCATATTGCTCTAATGAAAATGTTTAGAAATTAAACATTTATATGTATTTGTGCATTAAAGAAAATAAATGATGCAGTTCACTAACAATGTAAAATAATTCACAAATACAAGAGAGGGCTTTCACACTGTAGTTGGTCAATATTCTTAGCCTTAAGGCTGAAAACAACATAAAAGAATAATATTCATATTGTCATCAACTGCATAGAAATCCTGGATTTTCAAAATCCATTTTATGTTGCCATATTATCATTTTATCTTACTGTAGGTGGAGATGGAATTGGTAACAAATGAATTGCAAAAACTCCTTGCAGACCATAGTGAGCAGGCCACTTAACCAACACAGCTGTAGTTTTTCTATAGGGAATTTCTATCATCTAATTGATAGAATTCCATAATTTAGATGTTGCAACCAAATAGGGATTTATATTATAATTAGTACTGTTATTACTTGTAGAAGTAGAAGTAGCACAGCAGCAGTAGTAATAGAAGTAGTAGTAGTAGTTTGGGCCACTAAGCATTTCAACAGAAATAATGAGTAGGATACAAATGCAGCCTCCAGAACCGCCATCTGACAAAAAATTAATATCAAAGGTACACAAGACTAATAGAACTTTACTAGAAAATACATAGAGTCTCATCCAAAAGAAATCACAAAATATTATCACCTCTCCTTCTAACTCAATTCACTCAAAGGAATAATAAACTCTGTGTCCATCTGTGTATAAGAAACTTCATTGCTTTATTTTCCTAAAGACTACATAGTATTCTGTCACGTAAATGCACCACAGTTTCTTTAGCTACTCTTCTATTGATGGACACCTCGCTTGTTTCCAGATTAAGGCAATTGTAAATAGTGCTGCAATGAACATAGCAGTGCAGAGGGCACTTTTGTAATGTGCATTTGTGTCCCTGGGTATATCCTGAGAAGTATTATTTCTGGGTCATATGGGAAGTCAATTACCATTTTTGTTTCTTTTTTTTGGGGGGGGCACACCCGTCAGTTCTCAGGAGTTACTCCTGGTTACCTGCTCAGGCATGGGGGACCATATGGGATGCCGGAATTCGAACCAACCACCTTAAGTCCTGGATTGGCTACTTGCAAGGCAAACGCAGCTGTACTATCTCTCCTCCCCTGATTTCCAGGTGTTTTTTTTGTTTTGTTTTGTTTTTAAGAAATATCTATATTAGGGCCAGTGAGGCGGCGCTAGAGGTAAAGTGTCTGCCTTGCAAAGCGCTAGCCAAGGAAGGACCATGGTTTGATCCCCAGCGTCCCATATGGTCCCCAAGCCAGGGGCAATTTCTGAGCGCTTAGCCAGGAGTAACCCCTGAGCATCAAATGGGTGTGACCCAAAAAAAACCAAGCAACAACAAAAAAAGAAATATCTATATTGTTTTCCAGAATGGCTGGACTAGATGGCATTCCCACCACCAGTGAATGGGAATTTCCTTCTCCCCACATCCATGCAAGGACTGGTTGTTCTTGTTCTATGTGATTTATGCCAGTCTTTATGGTGTGAGATAATGCTTCATTATTGATTTGATTTATAATCTCCCTGATGATCAGTGATGTGGAGCCTTTTTCTTGTTCCTTTTAGTCATCTACATTTCTTTTGTGAGGAAATGATTGTTCATTTCTTCTCCCAATTTTTTATTGGGTTAGATGGTTTTTTCTTACAAAGTTCTGTCAGTATCTTGTATATATTTGATATTAAAGTCACGTTAGATGGGAATTGGGTGAATATTTTCCTTTCATTCTGTGGGTAGTCTTTAAAACTAGTCATTATTTCTGTTGAAATGCAGAAGTTTATCTTTTTAATGAGTCATACTTGTTTATATTTTTGATTTTTGGCATTTAGGCCAAAGTCAGTGGTGCTCAGGAGTTACTCCTGGCTCTCCATTCAGAAATCACTCCTGCAAGGTGGAGGAACATTATGGAATGCTGAGGATTGTATCCAGGTTAGTCACATGCAAGGCAAAATCCCTTCCCACTGGGTTATCACCCTGTCTTCAGTCTCATTTATTTATCTTTGCTTCCACCTTCCTGGACAGTAATATTTCCTCCTTGAACATGTCTTTAGTTTCAAAGTCATGGAGAGTTTACCTGTTTTCTTCTATGTGCCTTATAGTTTCAGATTTGATATCCAGTTTTGTTTTTGTTTGTTTGTTTTTGTTTTTGCTTTTTGAACCACACCCGGTGATACTCAGGAGTTCCTTTTGGCTATGCGGTCAGAAATCGCTCCTGGGTTGGGGGACCATATGGGATGCCAGAAAACCGAAACACAGTCAGCCTAGATTAGCGCGTGCCCTACTGCTTGCACCACCGCTCTGGCCCTGGTCTCCATGTTTTAACACATTTTTTTTTTTTTTTTGGGGGGGGGGGGGGGGTCACACCCGGCAGCACTCAAGGGTTACTCCTGGCTCCATGCTCAGAAATTGCTCCTGGCAGGCACGGGGGACCATATGGGGCATCGGGATTCAAACCGATGACCTTTTGCATGAAAGGCAAACACCTTACCTCCATGCTATCTCCTGGGCCCCGTTTTAACACATTTTGACTTGATCTGTGTGCATGGTTTTAATGAGAGGTCTTAGATCACGTTTTTTGTATGTAGTTGACCAGTTTTCCCAAAACTACTTATTGAAGAGGCTTTCCTTGCTCCATTTGTATTTCTTGTCTCTTTATAAAAAATAGGTTTTATGTTGTATAAAACTAATCAGGTTGTATGTAGTTTGTGAGCTGTTGTTTACCTTTGAAGCTATGTATCCTCCTCTAAACCTGAATAAATTTCTGGCTGGGAGGAGTATTCTTGTATAATCATACATTCCATTGAGTCTTGTCAGTATATACATAACTGTTTTGGGCCTTGAAGGTTGCTTGATTCTTTAAATGTACTATGCATTTTTGTTCTTTCTGCCTTTTGTATTCTTTCCCTATCTGTTGTTTACATCATTGATACTAGGATGTGCCTTGGGGCACTTTTCTTGGACTGATTTTAGCTGGTTCTCTTTAGTCTCCTGGCTGTGGTTGAATGCACTCTTTAGCAGTGCAAACTTTACAGCAATGATGGCCTTGATGATTGATTCTTTTTTTTTTTTTTTTTTTTTTTTGGTTTTTGGGCCACACCCAGTGATGCTCAGGGATTACTCCTGGCTATGCGCTCAGAAGTCACTACTGGCTTGGGGGACCATATGGGAACCGGGAATCGAACTGTGGTCTGTCCTAGGCTAGTGCAGGCAAGGCAGGCACCTTACCTTCAGCGCCACCGCTAGGCTCCGATGATTGATTCTTTATGTTTATTTTTCTTGGGCCTCTAGGAAACCTGATACTTATGCTATATCTATAGAGTTATCTCACACTTCTATTATCATCTGTTCACTCTCTTTTTTTGTTGTTTGTTTGTTTTGGGACACACCCCATGACACTAAGGGATTATTCCAGGCTATGCCCTAAAAAATTGCTCCTGGCTTGGGGAACCATATGGGACACCAGGGGATCAAACCACAGTCCGTCCTAGACTAGCACCAGCAAGGCAGATGCCTTACTGCTCTGTGCCACCACTTTGGCCCCCTTTGCACTTTCTTTAATGATTTTTTTTTCATCTTCTGATCATATATTTTAAGGCTATTTTCCAGCCTCTTTTATTTTTGTGAAACTCATCTTCTAGCTCACTAATTCAATCTCAGTAACTGTTACTCTGCTGGTGAGGTATTCCAGCAAGTTTTTCCTTTATACTACTAAGTTTTTCAGTCCTCTTATTCCAGTTTGAATTTCTCTCATTTCTACTTTCTTATTTTTAGTCTCATTTGTAGCTCAGTTACTTTGTTCCATGCTTTCAGCTCTTTGAACATCTTCCATATTTCTTCCTTAAATTCTTATCTGAAGAGGCCAGTGCGATAGCAATGAGGTAAGGTGTTTGCTTTGCATGCAGAAGATTGGTGATTCAAATCCCGGCATCCTATATGGTCCCCTCAGCCTGCCAAGAGCGATTTCTGAGCATAGAGCCAGGAGTAACCCCTGAGCACTGCCTGTCTGACCCCCACCCCAAAATTAAATTCTTATCTGAAAAGTTAATTAGGCTGTTGGTACTTGTTGGGTTTTCAAAGCTACCAACTTCATTCTCTAAGCATGGTGGGGTTCTTGTTTCCCCATTGTCAGCTTTGCAATGTGGTACTTTTTTTTTTTTTTTGGTTATTGGGCCACACCCGGTGACGCTCAGGGGTTACTCCTGGCTATTCGCTCAGAAGTCGCTCCTGGCTTGGGGGACCATATGGGGAACAGGGGGATCGAATCGTGTTCCTTCCTAGGTTAGCGCAGGCACCTTACCTCCAGCACCACCGCCCGGTCTGCAATGTGGTACTTTTACATGTTGTGTTGGGTTCATTGACTAAAAGAAATGTGTAACTGGAAAAATGCATTGTCTCTTAAAGCTGGTCTTTGCTTCACTGTGTCTTATTATGTAGGTGTGCCCCTTCTCAGTAATAGTGGTACTGACTCTCTGCATGAACCATACTCATTCCTCTCCTCAAAATGAGTATTTCTGCCTGACTGTATCTCCACCTCACTGCTTCCTGTCAGGGGGCATGGCACAGCTATGCTCAGCAATGGTGGTGTCACCCACCAACATTTTTTTGAACTTATCTTGGTCAATTCACAAAATTTAAAAAAATTAAATTTACTGTGTTTATATTGTTATTTATTTCATCAAATAGCCAATATTCAAACAACATACTTCAAATTTTATGAAAATATTTAAGATATTACAGTGTAATAAACCTATAAGGCACATGTCAGATGAGTATCTCTTTATATTGCAATTCAGGAAACAAAGACCTAAAGATATTCTAAAATTTATTTCAAAACAAATTTACATTTTTTTAAAGTTCTCACAAAGGGGAAATTTCTTAAATTTTGTCTTGTTACTGAAAGCTCTGGTTTAATGCTTGAAGAAATACTGCTAAGAGACTCTGAGAAATTGCAATCATTTACAATGTCCTTTACTTACTTTTATCCTAAAATGTGCACAAAGCCTTCAACCTTCTTGTGCAGCTACAGCCTGTTCATTGGTCTTTTTATTCCCCTCTGTGCATTTGAAGTACTGTGTGACAAAAAGAAAGAAAGACTCAATTTTTCCTTGCCAGCTGCTGTAAGCCATGCCATACTTGATTGCTCTCATTCTACATTATTAGATATTCCTGTAATATCTCAGAATGTTAAATTTCTGTACTGAGTTAGGGCTAACCCAGAGACCAAGATAATTGACAAAGTTTTAGAAAAAATGACCCAATCTAGTCATTCAAACTAGTCAGATCACTCTATAGGATTCTTGTATTCTTTGTAACATTCTTTAGAATTGCAAAAGATACCAAGGAGCTTTTGAAAGCATAGACAAATATTAAGTTTTCCTGAAACTAACAAAAACAGGCAAACAAATAAGATAGCATAACATGAGCTATACATAGCCCTATGTTCCTACTCACATTTCAATAAACTTTTATTATCTTCTAACTCTGAATTTGAACTTCTTTATTACTTAATATTTTCATTGAGTAATATTTTTATTCATGAAAATATTGAAAAATGTAAAAAAAATGTAAAAAAATTAAAAAAAATTAAAATAAATAAAAATTAAAAAAAAAGAAAAATGTGACAGCTGTAGAGGAACACAGAGACCCACTATTAACGATCTTGCATCATCATTTACAAATTATGAATTAAAAAAGAATTGTTATTGGGTTGCATAAGTCATTTGCTTAAATCTCATTTGCATTAGTTGGAGCCATTATGATTTGTTGCAACATTTATATTGATATTAATCTATCTTCTCATTATAACATCCATCATAATATGGGCAAAATATGGGAAACTATGTACTGAGAGAATATCATATCAACTAATATTCTGTATAGATGCTCTCAGTTCTCCTCATCAAAGCTCATCTAAATGATGCCCCATAGCCTATCAACACCTCTTTGGGCCAAAGTGCCTTACAAATACTTCTTGGTTATGTGTAACCCTGACCTTACTCACTGCTTATCCACATATATAAAATTATTCTGTGTCTTCAGCTAATTTTATTTTCTTTTTATTTTCTTTCACTATTTTCTAGTTTGTCTCATTCCCTGAATCTGCAGATTATAAAGTATTCTATTTTTGAGACTGAGTCATATTAATACATTCTCTGTATCTCATGCACCACAAACAGATTAAATTGTCACTGGTTGCTCTATTAATGTGTTCATTATTATTTTGTTCATGTAATAGTCACAATTTTGAAAGTGCTATATTTTAATTTTATTCCCTCATTTACTTTTTATTTTTGGTCAGTTGAAATTTGAAGCAAAACCTCTGGGATTTGGAGAAGGGACTTGACCTGGTTTCTAAAGCTGCACTTGGTCTAAATTCACTTGAAATGAAATTTGACTTTTGAGGTCTAATATCTTTAGGGAAGGCCAAGGAATAAAAGAGAATATAAAGCTTTTCTAAAATTATTAGGAGAGAAATATGTCTATTTCATTTGAAAATTCTAGAGACAACTGCCAGCTAAGTTTTTAATTAGTATGTGAAATAAAATACTTGAAGCTCTGATATAGTTTGTATTTAACACTGTGAATATTAGATCCAGAGCCCAAAGATGTCAAAATATAAGAGAAACAATATCAACTTTTTGTGCAAGATTATTTTAAAGGAAATCATCTGAAGGTATATAAGAAAAAATGCAATTGAAAATAGATGTTGAGATTGGCGTTCACTGCCAACTATACTTAATGACTGCTTTGAAAAGTAAACATTCATTTAGTTAAAATACTGCTAAAGACACACATTGGCTAAAGACTAATGCCATATCACTACTTCCCATACGGATAAAATATTTAGATTAATAATTGTTATACTAAGACAAATATACAGTGGGCAATATAAAAAGATGTTTATAAACAAATTTAAGATAATGGCAGATAGACATGTTTTTAAAGAAAAAACAATGTTTTAAAATGTAAACAGGCTAGAGAGATAGCTACAATGATTTCTTATGCAAAATATCCAGGGTCAGTTCTTAGAAAGACAAATACTTACCTTAACAACTTTTGCATTAGAACCTCTCAAGAACAGAAAAACTAAACAAAACCAAGCTCTTCAGATATCCAAGAGGGTACAGGCAGTGGACCTGGGTTTGATCCCCAATATCGCATATGGTCCGGAGCCAGCCAGCAGTGAATTCTGAGCCCAGAGTCAGAAGTAACCTCTAAGCACTGGCAGGTAATGGACCAGAGCAACAACAGCAGCAATTACAATAGCAATAGCAACATAAACAACAAAGATTCACTTTCTTAGATTCATAAAGATGCTCTTTTTAATTTAATTTTAATTTATTAAAGGGGTCAGAGCTATGGCACAGCAGTGGGGCTTTTGCCTTACACATGCTAACCCAGGGCAGAGCAGGTTCAATCCTGGCATCCCATAAGTCCCCTGAGCCTGCCAGGAGCGATTTCTGAGCCTAGAGCCTGAGCCTAGAGCCAGGAGTAAGCCCTTAGTGCCACCGGGTGTGGCGCCAAAACAAACAAAAAATAAAAAAACGATAAAAATAATAATAGTTTCTTATAAACCATTGTTATTTACAAAGAGTTGCTCTTTTTATATTTTAGATATTTATGTTTATATAAAATCTTTAAGCACCCTATTACAAACTTGATTGTAGTTGGGTTTCAGTCATAAACAAAACACCCCCCTTCACCAGTGCATCATTCCCACCATCAATGCTCCCTTTCCCTCCTTCCTAACTCCTGCATGTATCACAAAGAATAAGAACAATCAGTGCCGGCAGGGAAGTGGAGAGAGAGAGGAACTATTATTCACTGCTGATGAGAATGCCGTCTAGTTCAACCTTTATAGAAAACAATATGGAGATTCCTCAAAAAATTGGAAATTAAGCTCCCATATGATCCAGCTATACCACTCCTAGGGATTTACCCTAGGAACATAAAAATGCAATTCAAAAATCCCTTCCTCACAGCTAAATTCTTTGCAGCACTAGCAATAGCCAGACCTGGAAACAACCAAGACGCCCTTCAACAGATGAATGCTAAAGAAACTGTAGTGTATACACAATGGACTATTATGCAGCCATCATGAAATTTTTCATAAAGCCATGACATTTTCCTATACGTGGATGTGCATGGAATCTATTATGCTGAGTGAAATAATGGATATACTTCTGCCTCCTCCACAGATTCAGGTTTACCCCTGAATATGCTCCCACGTTCTTTGTGCTATGGGTAGTCAACTTCCAGCTTCATCTTCTATTCCCATAGCAAAACCCAAGAAGTGGAATCCTGAGACAATGATGGAAGGGGAAAGGACAATCTACCCGGTCACGCAGGGGTCTCAAAATCGCGACCCGTGAGTTGTTGCAGTCCACCGTACAACATTTTGTGGCCCATGACCGGCCTTCAAATATGCAATTTTTATTCGGTAAGCAAATAATCTCGAATACTGCTATATTTGAAGGCAGGCCACGGGCCACAAAATGATGTATGGAGGGTCGCAACAACTCGTGGGCCGCAGTTTGAGACCCCTGAGTGGGCGCGGAGGATATTAGGCCATTCTATGCATGAAACTCTCTCATTGACAATGTTATTAATAATAATGAATAAATAAAAATTTTAAATATTTTATTTCTGCAAAATGGCGATTGCAATAAATTTTCTGCATCCTGCAATATAGATATAGTAATACAAGAATAAAGAGAGACTGTATATATTTGTTTTTGTTTGATTGTTTTGTCTTTTGGTTGTGGTGGGCGCGGCTACACCCAGTGACACTCAAGGGTTACTCCTGGCTATGCGCTCAGATATCTATCTTGGCTTGGGGTACTATATGGGATGCCGGGAATTGAACCAAGGTCAACCTGAGTCAGCCACATGCAAGGCAAATGCCCTAACTCTGCCCAAAATCAAAATTTATTTTTAAGTAAACTACAAAATAATCATTAAGTACAAACAAATGTGTTTGGGTCACAAACATGATTCAAAATAATGGACTGCCAACATCATCTGTGGAAGCCCTGAGTTCTATCCACAGCATTATTTGTACCCTTAGTGCAGCATGGTTCCTCAAGTCTTGTACTGGTGCTCTCCTGAAATTCAATTTCTTTGATAAATCCTGTTTTATTAGTTTTCTTATGCACACAAACATAGTATCAGAGCTCAAAACACATTCTCTTCCCATGGTGTGTCTGACTGCAGTGTGCAATAGCTGTATCACGACAGAGGACAATCTGGACCACTGAGATAATTTTCACAAAGGCCTTTAAAATGAACTGCTTTGTGATTAATGCCTCTGTTTATTTCCTTGTTCATGTGCTGTGCTAAGCACATGCCACAGAGGCCAAGGAGATAAAGTGAACTTTATTCTGTGAAATCACAGGCAACATTAATTTTCAGGTAGCTCCTGAGAAGGAAGGGAGAAACCTACCATTTCCCATATTTTTTTTATTTTAGAGAAGTTCACCTAATTTAACTGCCACCTGACTTATTTTCCTTCATGAAGGATGTCAGAGATCATAAGGATTCAATAAGTCAAAAGCCTCTTTCCGTCTCATTGTCTCTTTGAGTTAACAAAGCCTCATAAAAGCAGATGGATAGAGCAGGCCAACTTCTTTCTATGATCAGCTAAAGATAAACACTCTGTGCCTTATCTTATGAAAAGGAAATTCTTCATTTTTATCAGAGAATAGACTGTAGTTGCTTAGTTTGAAATAAAAATCGATGGCTCCATTTGGCATTGTTTTAAAGAATCTTTTTTTTTCAAACCCAAGAAAAGCAACTCGATTTCCCAATTATTTCCTTCCCATATAAATCCTGAGTTAAGCAGCAGTTACTAACTTGGCTAACAAATGGAATGAATATGAAAGTGCATATTCTATAGAAGCTATCAAAAAAGTTAATGAGATCATAAAATTAAATTTCCTCATTATAATCATTTGAAGTGAATCATAAAACGTTTGTATCCCAAGTTTATACCACAAGTTTCACTAATATGATCCACTTTTCTAGATCAGACCATTTCCTTTCCTTGTCCTTAGTTCATTTTATCTTTTACATCCCTCATATCTTTAATGTTTCACCTCAGTTTGGGTCCTCCACCAATTGTTGTGCCTTTAATATATAGAACCTTGATTTACTTTTGGCTCCAAGGTCTTTGAATAAAAATGATCCTAGTCTGTTCATTTTGCCTTTCAGTGTCTTATGTTATCTCTCTAATGCATAAGTTTATAAACAATGATGTCTCCTTGGCCTCGAGTTCCTCTCTATAATACCCAAAGTCAAAGTAATCATATAATGTATAACAAGTTTACAGGGATCCCTTCTCTCTTTTAATTGCATACCAGTCATCTGAAAAGTCATATATTACACTGACCTTATTTGACTTTTGTCATAAGACATCATATTTTCAAAAGGAGGCTAATATTCTCAAGTTCAAAGATTTTATTATCCCAAGATATAACTGTGCACCAGAAGTTCCATAGGAGTGAATAAATATAGCTAAAACAATGAAAATGTTTGTGAAAATAGTGGGATACTTGCAATTAGAACAAGAATAACATCACTCTTTATCAATAGCCTAAAATAAACATTGGAGATACTGGCCTTATATAATTAGAGATGACAACAATTTATATTATCCTATACATCATAGTATTTATAAAAAGGTACTTTGATCAAAACAATTCTCTCAATAATACTAACACCTGAAGTTCCATTAACATTCTCTCTTCTTCAGTAGATGATAAATTCTTCCTCAGCTGGTTTAGAATACTAGCATAAAGAAGGAGACAAAGTGTCTATATAGATCATTTTTCAGGCATCTATAATATAACCAATGCCTTAAAATGAAATGACTTAATATTATGGCAATAGTTATATTTTCTATCTACTATATTTATTATTGGTGAGAACAAAATTAATAATTGTAAGAAAATTTATAATGATTTTAAAAATAATGCCTTTCTCTACATTTAGAAATGTAATTCACACTCAAGCTTCCTACTTTATTCTAAAAAGAAAGACAAATTGGCAGGAGAGACTAGAGGAGTAAGGCATTTATTTGCTTTACTACCTGGTTCAATTTTCTGACAAAGCATTGGATCCTCCAAGCATTTCCAGGTGTCACAGCTGAGTATGTGTTCAGAAATAGATCTTGAATACTTAGCATCTATTGTAGATCAAGCTAAAAAATGAAGACAAACTAATAATAACTTGAAAAAGTAACATGTTTTATTTAAATATGACATTCATACATGATTTTATTATGAAGGCTTTTTTCTTATGTTTTAAGCTAATTAAAGATAGATAAGGAATTTAAATCAAAACTGGGAATCTAGTAACTCCTGACATAGGTAGTCATCATGCTAATTGTCACATAAAAATGATTTTTACAACACTCAGTGATAAGATACTTGGGCGTGGAATAGACAAATATTCCCTATGCACAAAGAGAGTCCATCATGAATCTGAGGTTTCCATTCAGGACATTTAATTTCAGGAAATATAATACAGGTCACCCAATCAGCAAATATTCACTAAGTATGAAACTTTGACTTACTACTACTGAGCATGCAATGGGAAACAAAACCTGGCTCCCAGGTCTCTGCTCAAAAGCGACTAATACCCTCTTACTGGGGTCAAAACAGAGGAGAAGAAGAGACAGTAACAGATAAACAAATCTAGGTGTAAGGTTATCTCCAATAATGGCATTTTGTCTCAAATGGTATTTATTCCCTTAAAATAAGGTAGCAGGTTAGTGATTAGAGATAATCGTAGGGTAGGGATATAGGGCAGAACTTAGGATGGTAAGGGAAAACATCTAATAGGGTGACATTTTTTTCAGACATAGAAATTAATGTAATCATATTCCTCTTAAATGAAATAACCTGCACTAACATTGTATTCATATTTGTGTATTGTATTCATATTTGTTTTCATTTTTTAACTTGATCTACAATAGATGCTCAGTATTCAAGATCTATTTCTGAACACATACTCAGCTGTGACACCTGGAAATGCTTGGAGGATAAATTGTATTCATACTGTATTCATATTTGTGGCTTTTATGTAACATTTGTGGTAAATTTATAGGGCTACAGTCATAGATGCATTTGAGCACAAAACATGGGAGTGTTTTATATACTATAATTTTCATTTTATATTAATATCTTTATTATATACATTGGTTACAAATATGACTGTAGTTTGGTTTCATTCATGTAAAGAACACACCCCTTTCACTGATGCAACATTCCCACCAATGTCCCAAATCTTCTTCCTTAGAAAATTATGAAATTTTCTAAGAATGACAGACAACAGTTAGCTTAAAGAAAAATTTCTATTCTACATTTAAGTCTAATTTTTATGAGATAGAGATACTTACAAATTTTAATTATCACTATTATTATTACATTATCTGTTTTCAAAAAAGGTTAGTACGGTAAAAAGCAACATTTTTCAAATGTCTGAATATGTAAAATAAAGGAGTCAAAACAGACATGAATATGGAAATATTTTCAGAGAATGCATTTAAAGATAGTTGCTAAGACTGAGCATGGATTAGTTCAATCCTGGAAAACTAGAAATCTGATGGATTATTGATCTTGTTATAAGAGAATTAGTTTGTCTTTAGAAACAATCATTTGAGTTTATATTTTTTAATCAAGAGTAAGATCAATGATATAGTTGAGAACAACACCTGGAAAAGAATAATGTATATTAATCAGGAGACAAGGGAGCAAGAAAGCAGATCATTTAGCCACTATAAGGGAATATATACAAAATGAGAGAGTGGGCCGGAGAGATAGCAGAGGTAAGGAGTTCACCTTGCATGCAGAAGGACTGTGACTCTAATCCCAGCATCCCATATGGTCCCCTGAGCCTGCCAGTAGCGATTTCTGAATGTAGAGCCAGGAATAACTCCTGAGCAGAGAGAGAGAGAGAGAGAGAGAGAGAGAGAGAGAGAGAGAGAGAGAGAGAGAGAGAGGTGCTAAATTGTGATGTGTTAAAGGAAAATATGATGTGTGACTTAGAAAAATAGAAGCTTTTTCATTTTAGGGAGAAACACATTCCAAATAGAAGGTAGGATAAAGCTGAAGAGGAGGGAACTGCAATATGAGAAATCAGTTACTCATGGCTGCAACCATCCGTTTTCATTTGACACTATTGGTAGGAAACTATATTTAAAAATTCTCTTTCAGATTAATAACCCAGAATACTTTTATCGATTTTATTTTTCAGAACATAGATATAGACATAACAGCTACATCTATCTATTTATTTTTACTCCCCATTCAAAATATTTTGAAGAAAAGGCTCAAGGTATAACACAGCGTGCCCTCATTGTGAATTTGCCTCGTGGTTAAGTAATAGACAGTTTAGCAGAGGTATGAAAACACCTATGTATTATATATAAGATACCAACAAGTATTTGTTGACTGAAGACTGATTAAATGAATTCTGATTAGAGAAGACCTAAAATAAATATAATTTAAGTAGCAATGTTTATCAGTGTTTTATATTTGTAAGAGGTTTCACGATAACAAGAGCTAGACTGAAATATTAAGCAAAACCTGAAAGTCTGTGGCCTGACAGACATTTCAGTGAATAGGGCACTTACCTTGCATGTAGAAGACCAAGATTAAATCCCCAGCATCCCTATGGTCTTCAAACCCTCCAAGAGTGACTTCTGAGCACAGATCCAGGAATAACCCCTGGGCAGGTATGACACATAAGAAACCAAAACCACTCAAACCAAAACAAAACAAAACAAAACAAAAAATGAAAGTAGCCTCTGCTAGAAACAATATTACAAACTAGGGATTCTCTGTGAAGAAGGAGAATAGGAATTCTGCCCTCATCAATCTGGGACTGCTGAGTTACAACTTTCTTTTTCAAGTGTCAGAACTGAAGAGAGCTAAAATTACTGATGAGTAGGACAAGGTGAAAAGAACAGAGTAACACTAGAAGTTCTGTTCCGATTAAGGTTTCAAGGAAGAAGGCAAAATAGAATTTCCTAGCCCTTTTAAAAATCTGACATACTGCTACTCAGAAAAATCATAGGGAAAAAATAGACCAAAGCTTTAAACATAGCACTGTAGTATATTTTGAGCTTTGTAAGAACAGACCTGCTTCTTTTTACATTTTATATCTTGTAGATCCTTAGTAATTATTTATTTGTGAATTAGAACCATTCATTTATCTGAAATGGAGAGCAGTTAAAATACTTTGTAAATATAATAAAGAGTGAACTTTTTATTCAACAAATAATAGGCTTATTCTTAAATATTTATTGATTAATTAGTAGAGAAAGCACATATAATGTACCAAGTATGTACATAAGCTCACAGAGGGAAAAGTTCCCTTCACTTTTTACCTGATTTATTAATTATTATTGCTCATTTTATATCACAATTTAAAGGATTTAAGGATAAATTGAAATGTTAAAATAAAATAATAAAGAAAACATGCAAATAAATATTTAACATGTGTATCCTTAATAGTTCGCCTTAACCCAGAGTCCCTTTGAAATAGGCTGCACATTCACAAATTACTTTTACTGTTTCAATTTTGCCTCAAGCTTATACCATTAGAAATAAGAGATCTGTAAGAATTATGGTCACAAGAGGGGAAAGGCATAAAATATTCTAGATGTCCTAAACATTAGATTCCATTTTTGTAAGCTAGTCAAAGAAAACTAAATCATTTGTAGTTGAGTCCTAAAAAATATGAGCCATCAACATACTCCTGAAATAAAGTGATCAAATTTAGAACTTGACAGACTCAAGTTTTGCTGGAAAAATGACACATTGCAATTGTAATTTTGAGCATTTTCACTTCATTTTTTCCAAGAAAATTTTAACTAATACCTTGAAAATGTAATTAAAAATGAGTATGCTTGTCATTGATTTAAAAAATATTTAACTACTACCATGAATTTAGTTCAAAATTGTTTTTGCACTATGAAAAAGAAGCAATTGCTAGCACAGAAGATCTTAAAAACCAGAGAGAGCATTTTATTTCTGAAACTGTACAATCAGTGAAATCTTGAGCCTAGCTGTAGTATCAGAATAAACACAACTTCATAATAGCCTTCTTCCAATGTCCAGTTTGGCTTTAGAAATGATCTACTAGAACATTAACACTTAAAATTATGCTTTTAGCTTAGCAAGAAAATTAAATTACCTACAATTCAAAGATATAACAAACTATATCCAGTCTACATATTTCTCTCGGTCTAATCTAAGGTTACTTTCTTAGTTCCCCTAGACTCAATTGTTAGTACCAATAACTATTAACTATTAATTTAAATACTGTCAAACCACTAGAAAACTTCTCATTTATTTTATCAATACAGTTAAAGATTCTAGGCTTCTATACACTTGCTACTTACAAATAATCAAATCAGTATTATTCTTTATGAAGCTTATTTTTTTAAATTTTTTAAAACAGCACTACTGCCCAACAGACACTACAATACTACTATAGTGCTTAGACATCACTTGGGGTTTGTGAAGGTATTTCTAGTTGTTTTGGGGTTACATATTATGTGCTCAGAATTTACTCCTGGTTCTCTGCTCAGGGATTACACCGGAAATCGTGAGGGTCTTATGAGGTGTTGGGGATTGAGCTCCCATTGGCCAAAGATATGGCAAGTGCTCCACCCACTATACTAACCCACCGGTCAAAGATTCTTTTCATTTTAAATTCAAATAAATTTGGGATACGATTTTGCTGTTATATTCATCATTGTAGACTTTCTGGTCTCACTTGGCAATAACAAATAATTTAGATGATATCATAATAAATATAAACTTATATTTGAATATAAAAATGTATCCTATTCCAAGATTCATGGTTAAATTGGCAAATTACTCTCCACCTACATAAATTAACCTTGGGTGATTGCTACCCCATAAAATTCACATCACAAAGACAACTGCTACTTTAAAAAGTATCCTGTGTTAACTAGCAGCAAGGACCATCAGTCTTTCTGATAGATTGGTAAAGATTAATCCTGTTTGCTGGTTCACAGCAAATCCTGTAGTGCTTATCTTTTTCTATTCTAAAATACTACTCTCAAAATGTCAGGTTCTCTCTTTAACATAGATTAATATTCTTGAACTTTCAGTGATTCCCTTTGCTCTTATTCTTTTTTCCAGCTACAATAACAGCATACTATTTTGAAATTATCATATTAAAAGTCACTCTAAAATGGCTCCTATATATTAGACCATCTAAGTGGGTTGCATTTCTTGTTTATACTTTTATATTATTGGAAAAATGTATATTGCCTTTTTATTATTTGGTCAGTTTTATTAAATATGCTAAAATGTTCATCCTGTTCCTAATATATAAAAATTCAAGTTTAAATCTTCAAATATAGTGCTATAAAGTGGATATTATTATCATATATAAACTGTAATTTAGAGCCAAAAAATCACCATGTTGAACATATGAAGATTATGACTATTAATTAAAACTGTACCTATGTATACATGTCACAGGATCATTTATTTCAGACTACTTCTTTTAAATAAATGTATATATTAGCTTGAAATTTTATTTTTAAAGTTGTTTCATTTAAATACTCTCAAACAAAAGCATGAATGCTCTGTGTTTTTCCCAATGTACTAGCTTCCAAACACAGAGCAAATAAGATTTCTTATACTGCTGTGATATAGTTAACCTTTGAGAAAGTGCTAAAGTTTTCTTATTGTCTATACCATTTTCTTTCACTGAAATGAGTTATAATTTTGCATACTACAATTGTATAAGTCAATCTTTATGTTTCCTTTTCTTCTACAAAAATTGTAAGTGTGGAAAGACTACAAATGAATACTCTTGGTGGGATTGTATCTAGAAAGCTCATAATAAAATATTTGAATTGGGTCTTGAAGAAATATTGAGTTACATATGGTTAAGGCAATGCAAGAAAAATTATTTAGACAAAGGTTCAGAAATAAGTAAAGTAATCCTTGCAGTCAAGATGAATCTTTTTTTTTCCCCCTCTTGATTTGAGGCCACACCTGGCGGTGCTCAGGACTTACTCCTGGCTGTAGTTCTACATTTTGATGAGTTCAGGGGACTATATAAAGTGAACAAGATTGAAATTAGGTCAACTACACGGAAGACAAACATCCTACACTCTATTACTCTGGACCCACAATCTAAATTTTGTTTGGGGTTTACACCTGGAGGTCCCTAGGGGATATTCCTAGCTCTGTCCTCAGAGTGACATGACACATGGAAGTGTTTGGGAGACCATGTAGTGCCAGAGATTAAACCAGAACCAGCCACAATCAGGGCAAGTACCTCAACTCCTGTACATCCTCTGACCTGAGAGCATTTCCATTTTATTAACTCAATTTAGTCATTGTTTAATATAAATTTACTGTGTGTCAAAAATATTGAATTCAAATTTAAGTATCTTTGTGCATTTTTTCTGGTAGTCTTTTCTGTAAATTGCTACTATAGAAATATATGTATATTTTATTTGAAAATAATAAAATTGGCATTTATTATACTGTTTCTAATAAATTAAATCTTGCAATTATATGTTATTTATATAAGTGCAAATATGATCTATTATGTAATTCATAATTATGAATTGCACTAATAAGAATGACAGTTTTTTAAAGATTGGAACTTTACAGTTTAAAAAGATATACATGGTAGAAATTAGAAGGGATAGCCGAAGAGTTTGGGTGACAAAGCATTGTGTATATTGTGACAGGCACTTCTAGAATGAAAATGAATAGTTTGAAGCTCAACTCGTGTTCGAGATAAAAAGGTTGTCAGCTTAGATAATTGCCCTTGTCAGAAATTAATTTTTCCCTCTTTGAAACCATCTGAAGGTATAAAATAAGACTACATGGTCACAGAGACACATAAACTCACATACACCATAAGTGTAAATGCCATAAATTAATTTATTATGAAGTTACCCAATAAGAAATGTACACATTGGTGCATTATGCCTATGGACACTTTTGTACTTTATAAATCCTGGATTAGTTTCATTTCTATTACTTTGTCATCACCCACTCAGTAATGCATTACAAATAGCAGGTAAAACAATTAATTTCAGGCACTAAATAGTACAAAGTTCCCAGTGGACAATTCCAAGGAGCAATAAAGTGATGATCACTAAGGTTCACTTATGATTAAATCATGTGTATAATATGTAGTTTATGTTATGCATAACCTGGGTGCTCATAGATATTTATCGACTTCGTTTCAATTTGATTTAAACATAGGATTTCAATCAAACATTTGCCCTCAAATTCACAATTCCACAGGACTTCTCTATAGATTTAACATGACCAAATTTCAATCAGATTTCTGTTCTCTCTGGTGTATGAAGTTTGCTTTGCCTCTGAGTTTTAAGAAGCATTGACTATGGAACTTAAGAGCTCGTTCTGATGGCCAGCTGACCGTAGCTAAAATACTTCCTTTCAGATCAACTTGATAGCCATGTCTCTTCATCTCTAATCATATGCTCTTTCACTTCTTGAAGTTCTAGTCAGATACCACTAGTTACAGCTACTGTGTATAGAAAATATAGTATTATTTAGAAATTTAAGATTATTATATATCATGTAATCAAATTCCTATTGAAATAATACTTTAAAATAAAATGTCTTCTACCAAATTCACGTTTGTATTTATTTAACATCACTAGTTGATAGAGGTCAAGAAAAAAATTGATTGTTTTACATTCTATTTTCATAAAAACTAAATCCAACAGCATTCTATTGTTAGAAATCCTGTAAGTCAGATACACTTTTATTTTTCTATATTTAATAAATGATTTGATTATTTCAACAATCTTATTGACGTCAGTGTCTTTTTTAAATAGAGAAAAGGAGTCATTAACATTGTCACAGCTTCACAGAGATAGTGACTGCAGGAAAATGTGATTGAAATTCTTATTTTATATCCAAAATTTATTTTTGAGCACCAAAATGATAGGCTATTTCTGGAAATTCAGTTTAACTGAAATCAGTATAACTTCAGTCTAGTGTCTTAATAAATGCTGAAATGCCCTATAGATAGCTGTTTCAGAATGATAAGCCATTGAAATATGCTTGCTGCTCTGAACTTAGTTTATGGAGAATAATAAAACAATTTTACAAAGAAAATAATGTAAGAAAAATGAGATTAGTAGATGCTATCAATGTATCTGGCATTAATTCTACGTGCCAGAATATTATTAGTGGAAAATTTTGCTATTATATCTTATTTAAATACCACATTATTTCCAAAGTAGTCACTAACAGATTTGATTTTTCACTACTGACTCTCTTCCAGGACTTCAGAAAATTTTTGGAAACTATTCTACAGTCTTTTTCTTCAGCAGTTATAACACAATGTGTGGAAAGAAAAGGTTGTTCTAGAATGCTTACAATTAGAGAACCTGAAATATTGCCTTATTCTTAATGCTTGCTTGCAACAAGAATCTCATTTGATGAGGTTCAATGAAATAACATCTCATTTTAATAAAATTTTAATTCAATTTTTCTATTTTCTAGAAAATGTATATTCTAAATTGTGAAGAATTTGATAATATGGCTGCAACTATATTATAACGCAAATGATAATATTGAAAAAGTCCCAGAAATTACTGCTTATTTCATTGTCATTATCTCAATTACATCACAATTAAAATGAAAAAATAATTAGAAAACAGAGCAATCGATGTTTTGGTTTTTATGTATTTTTTTGAGAGACTGGAGTGGGTCCAGGGTAGAGCACAAGCTTTGCATGTTGATAGTCCAACTTTTAGCCACAGAACTCTCTGATTCCTTGAGCTCTGCCAGGCATACCCCAAAGCAGTGAGCAAGAAGTCACTTCTCTTCTTTCTGCCGGAGCCAGCCCAGAGACACCAAGAATCATAATCTCCCCAGGAACCACCCAACTAGTGTGGGGTCGATTCCTGCCGTGGATTGGGTACCCAGAGACATTATAAAGGATGGCTGCCCTACTCTCTGCCTCTTTCTGCAGGAGCCAGCCCAGAGACACCAAGGATCATAATCTCTCCAGGACCCACACCAGAGGGTCTTTTTAACCACTGAACCCCACTTCTCCACATTGTAAAAAGCAATCTACAATGGGGAAAAATTGCAGTGCAACCTCATGTTTAAAGAATCAAAATGGCTGCTCTGATAATTCAAAAAGTTTCAAACATCTCAAATAAGATGTTTAGAGTAGAATTATGGAAGATGTACAGGGAGCATGGCCAACAAACATATGAAAACATGCTCAACTTCACTCATCATCAGGGAAATCCAAATCAAGACAACAATAAGATACAAACTTACACCAGTGAGGATGGCTCACATAAAAAATAATGGGAACAATCTCTGTTGTCCAGGATGAGGTATGAAACGCACTTCATCCACTGCTGATGAGAATGCCCCCCTAGTCCAAAACCTCTGGAGAACAGTCTGGAGAGTGCTCAAAGAACTCAGAGTTGAGCTGTCATTTGACCCAGCAATTGCTCTCTTAAGTATATACCCTCAAATTGGAAGGACATTCATTCCAAATTATGTGTGCACCTCACTATTTATCTCAGCACTCAGTATAATAGCCAAGTCTTGGAACTAACCTCGATGTCCAAAAACAGATGAATGGATCATTAAGATGTGTTATCTATACACAATGGAATACTACATGGCAGTCAGAAATGATTCAGTCATAGACTTTGCAGCAATGTGGATGGACCTAGAACATAAATATGTTAAACGAAGTAAGTCAGAAGATGAAAGACAAACACAGAATGATAGCACTATTCTGAAGCACCTAGAACATACACCTTGTATCAACTAATACTCAACAATCAAATAACAGGGTTTAACAGGATAGAAACTCCAAACACTGTAACAGTCAACATATACTCGGGAGCAATGCCCAAAAAACATGAAAGAGGAACAACACAAACTCTTGACTACTCATTATACCACAAAGAAACCAGCAACAGCAGAAATGGCAACAGAGAGAACAGGTATGTAATCAGCCTTCTACTGCAAAGGCCTATAAAAATCCCGTAGGGATCTTATACAGGATTACAGGTAAAGAATACCATGGGAAATCACTGACTCCAAAGGAAGCATTTCACAACAATTTGTTTTAATGCCTTAATCTTACTATATTTAAAATAACCTTTCAGCTTTTCTGTCCACAGTCATTCTTGGACACAAAGGGTGGACACACTAAGATGGAACCTTGGGGCTCAGTCACACAAGATACCATACACAGCTTGCACTACGAGAATGTCCTGAGAAAACTCTTTAACATACCCTTTATCTCTAGGTTATACCTTCTTTTAGGACTTGAAGTACATGACCAACCAGACCACCGAAGCAGCAACTGTGACCTTCCTGAGAAAACTCTTTAACATACCCTTTATCTCTAGGTTATGCCTTCTCTTAGGAGTTGAAGTACATGATCAGCCAGATCACTGAAGCAGCACCTGTGACCTTCAGAGTTATACTACAGGCGCTCCTCATCGAACACATTCAAGCAAACTAGCATTCCCTTGCTCTTTTTTCCTCTCTTCTCACTACTTTCTTTCTTTTTAATTTATTTTCTCTTTTCTTCTTTCCTGGCCCTTCCATATACTTTCCCCTTACCCCACTTTGGAAATCTGACCATCCCTTCACCCCTCAATCCCATCCAGATTTCCCACCTTATTAAAACTCTTTGCCCTCAGTTCTTAATCCATTAGACATCAAGACTGACCTCCTACCCCAATGAACCAGTACATAGCACCCAAGTGAAGGGACACCCAGTCAACCCACACCTCGTCCCCAACAATAAAAGGCAACCAACTCCCCTGCTGGCTCATGCTGTGCGGCCCTCCCTACCAACTCCCCCTAACATGGACTGTTACTTGAAACAGGACTTAGCTCTAAAAGGATCCCCAGTGCAAGAACTCTTCCAAGACTTCCCTGCCACAAATCTTTTGCCAATTTCAAGAAGGTCAGGGTGTGTAATGGAAAGGTGCCCAGGAATCCACACACCACAAGAAAATCTCAAAAGGCAATGGGGAAACATATACTTCCATCATAAGTATAAAACTTGTATTACACCACCTCTTTACCTGCTTTTCCCCAAAAGTAAGGTAGTCCATTGCATCACTTTGTTCCTTGAATTACTTTGTTATTTCATTTTTTAAATGTTTGTTCCTCATATACATATGTGAGCACATATATTTTTATTCCTAATTTATCTTTTTAGGGTGTGTGACCTGTCACCCGAAATGCACCAGCAATATAATCTAGCACCGTTTCTCCCTGCAAAGATACACTAAAAAAATGGGGAAATCTTACGTGTAAATATGAGCTCTTATCTACTAAGGATAAGAACTTATACTTGCTTACAATACAGGGATATCTCCCACCTTGAAAATATGTCACGTGGACCCAACTTAGATCCCAGGTGATTAGACACCATCCGTCCAGCCTTGAACCCTGGATCCCAGACATAGAAACGACACAGTTATTCACAACAGCTACAGGGAAAAAATCCCATTCAGGACATCCTTAATACTGCTGGGCCACCAACAAGTGCTAGCTCTAATATGATATCCCGACAATGAGAAAAATGGGAGCAACTTGACCTAAGAGCAGGTTATCTTACCTCACCAGCTAATGATAAGACAAAATCAGAAGACTTGTCACCCTTTGGTCTGTACAAAAGCCAAGATCGCGATTTAGAGATGACTGGCTGCTAGAACTATGACGGGACTGTATGTATCCTGGGACCAATTAAAATCCCTAGTCTAGGGTTTGAGCTACGACCTGCACAACAACCATGATCTCCAGTTCTAAAGTCTGGCTGAGACAATTGCAAAGGACTGGGTCTTCTGGAAACACAACGAAAGACGCTCTCCTAGGTTCCATCCTAGGATCAGTGCAAAGACCAAGAACACCAACCACAGAAAACCTATTAAAATGACACCTAGGATCAGTGCAAAGACCAAGACCACCAACCACAGAAAACCTATTAAAATGACATTGAGGGTTGGGGGCCGGGCGGTGGCGCTGGAGGTAAGGTGCCTGCCTTGCCTGCGCTAACCTAGGACCGACCGAGGTTCCATCCCCTGGTTCCCCATATGGTCCCCCGTGACTGCCAGGAGCGACTTCTGAGCGAATAGCCAGGAGTAACCCCTGAGCGTCACCAGGTGTGGCCCAAAAACCAAAAATAAATAAATAAATAAATAAATAAAAAATAAATGACACTGAGGAAACAGAACTTCTAGAACCACAAAGAAAGACTTAATCATAAGTTACATTCTTGACCTCTGCAGAGACTGAGATCTCTAGATACAGAGGTCTGATTTTATCACCAGGATGGAGCAAAAGCACAAAGCACAAAGCAAAAGGCAAAAAGCACAACATTTTTTATTTTTATATATTATTTTATTTTATTATTATTTTTATTTAACTATCGACTTTTTGTCGATTTCTTTGTTTTGGTGTGGTTATTGAAGTTATTGTCTCCATTTTTATCTTTTTTTCTTCTTTTCTTTTCTTTCTTTATGTGCTCTGCCATTTTTTTATCTCAAAGCCATGGCTTTTTGTGATGTTTACCTTTAGTGTTGGAGTGCTCACTGGATATTTAGCTTTCATAGACTAGAGTTATATCTTAGATCAACATATGAAGATTTGATTTAGTTTCAAGATTATATGTGATGATGCATAGAAACATACAGTCTCATCACATTAATCATAAATAAAGCATATATAATAGTTTTCATTTTAATTTGAGGCACTGTGATTTATACATATTAATAATCATTCCAGGCTTCCAATACTGCAACCTCCATTAGAGATTGCTTATCTCCCATCATTATCACTAAATCCCTTATTTCACTATCATGAAACAGTGTTTCACAAATATCTTTTTGAATTGAGTTTTGGGACACGTACCTTATTTTCCAGTGTATAAGATGGCTGGGGTATATGACGACCCCCTACTTTACCTGTTAAAATAATGGTTTGGGGCTATATTTGCCATATAAGACTATCTTTCTTTTAACTCACACCAAATGGAAATTAAAAAACGTAAGATTTTATTTCAATATGAATTTTTTTTTTTGGTTTTTGGGCCACACCCAGTGACGCTCAGGGGTTACTCCTGGCTATGTGCTCAGAAGTCGCCCCTGGCTGGCCTGGGGGACCATATGGGGCACGGGGGATCGAACCGAGGTCCGTCCAAGGCTAGCGCGGTAAGGCAGGCACCTTACCTTCAGCGCCACCGCCCGGCCCCCAATATGAATATTTTAATTCAAATGCTATGCCATGCATGTACTTAGCTGAAAAACTGTCACTTATAAACATAAGGTTATTTGTCGTCAAACATGTAAACATAAGTGATCTAAATTGAGAGCAGGGAGAGGGGGCTCCTCCAAGAGCAGCTGGCTGGGGTGCAATTATTAATAGGACAGCTAGAGGGATACAGGAGGCTCCTCTGTGGCCCATAGAAGCTGAACAGAGGGATTCCAGAGGTAAGAGGGGAGCAGATCACTCGCCCTGAAGCTGGAGTAAGTTTCAGCATGCCGCATATCAGCATATAAGATGACCCCTGACTTTTTAGAAGTTTTTCATGGGTTAAAAAGTTGTCTTATATGACAGAAAATACAGTAAGTAGATGCTTGTTGGTGGATATGAAAGACATTCAAAATGTGGATAGATTAAACTTTAGAGTTGATAGTCCAAGTAGAGAGGTTTGAAAGGTATTTTAAAGACTTAATTTCTATATTACTGGAACACTGGAACACACACCCCACAGGGAATGCCTGGCAGTGGTGGGAAGGGTCCTGTTTTCATTTCTTTGTCCCGCCACCTTTACCAAGGAAAACAATCCAAAGAGACTTTGCATTAGCGTTCTCTTCATTCATACCCATTTTTGAGATGTAAAGACCCATTAGACTTGATTAGTATTAGATAGGTATTTGCCCATTAATGTCTACCCTTCTTTCCTTGTTGATTGACCCCGAACAATATCTATTGTATGTAGAAGATGTGCAAGGTTCTCAAGCAATGAGACTGGGAGCCTCTTGATCCCATCCTCTTCTTTCTTATGTCCATCTGTTTTCTTAACATTTTGGGTGCTCCTGATTCAGGCCCATTCACCTGGGCTAAGAAGTAGAACTTCTGGTTTGTATAGTAACTAATTTCTTAGGACTTTGAGTAGTGTCATCTTGTTTTCCAAAAATGTTGACAATTTTAACCCACGGGATATTTCTAAAAGTGGAAAAGAATGCATGTATCCACACATAAATACACTCTAGATAGAAAGGCATAAATAAAATTTTCTTCAAAATATGGACATGTGGTTAGTTGATATTAATAAATAAGTTTGTAATCTATTTACTTAATCCAAACATTTTAAACAAAGTTGTGGTTTACAATATTTTAATGGTTTAAATTTGAAGGTACTGTATTACCTAAAAGTGAACACAATTAAAATTACATCCTTCAAAATTATCCAAAAAATATTTTATTTTATTCCTTTTCCACCTCCTTCCCCTGATTAATGCATCAATTCTGTCATCACAATCTAGGGTTACATTTCAGACTACATAACCTACTCATTTTTTGTTTTTTTTGGGTTTTTTTTGTTTATTTATAGACTACCTGTCAGATTACATGATATGAGTATTTCTTCTTTTGGTTTATTTTATGTAATATAGTAACCTCCAGGTCAATCCATGTTGAAGCAAAACATAATAATTAATCTTTCCTAAGAACTGTATGTATGGAATGTATATATTCCAAATTTCCTTTATCCACTTACTTGTTGTTGGACAAATTAGTTGTGGTGGTTTTTTGTTGTTCTTTTCAGATTTTGTTTATTACAAATAGCACTACAAAAATATATTAATGCATATGTCTTTATTAATTTTTAAAATATTGTAATGGATTTCAAATATTTTAAGAGGTCTATTCAAAGTAACACGTGTTTTGATATAGTTCCTAGATTGTCTTATTGTCTATGACTTTTGAAATAATAAACTTGATTGATGATCTTAGTTTCATAAAGAAGTTATAAAAGTATTGCAAATAACTACAATGCAAATCTGTTATTAAGTTTCAACTTGTGTTAAGATGGTTAAAATAATAGTATCCATGGACAGGGTTGGGGCACTTGTCTTGTATGCGACTGACCTATGTACAACACATAGCTTTTTAAGCCCCACCACAAGTCATGAGTGCATACCAGGTACATGTCCTAAGCACAATTGGGTGTACATAATGAAAATAGAGTACATAATGAACATTGATTTTCCAATTTGTAGGTGAATTAATAAAGAAGAAATTAAGCTTAAATTTACCAATATTCTCAAATAATTGAATTAACTGATTTACACTGTTAATATTAAATAATTATGTCATAGTTTAATATACAAATATTTGACACCTAATGTATGTCACTTGCATATAATATTTCTGAGAAAAATGCTTAATTCAAAGTAACTGAATCTAATCCACTGAATGCATTGCCCACACTCCTTAAGATGTATCTTTTATAGAGTCCTTTAAATACTAATTAATACTATTTTAATGATGGTACATATAATCTAAGAGAGTGAAGTCATACATTAAAAAAAAAGTCTCAACAAGTATAAAACCAGAGAATCATTGAGGGTTATCAGTCACAGGTAGTAGGAACACTTTTTCTATTCTAATAACTTTACATATGATAGAGGTTTAATTATAATGTGCTATGCATTTGTTAATGTACTTCTTCAAAAAGTCACATATTTTAAAATGATATTTTTGCCTCCTATTCCTTCTCCATGCATGCCATCCTTAAACACCATTGATACAGAGCCACCTGTGTATAAAGCACTCAACCAAGCATGGCATTCTGAAGTAATTTGGATAGAGATGACAGCCGATGAAATTGGAATATTCCCAGAGGATGCTCATTCTCTATTCAGAGTCATTGCAGATATGTTTTTTAAAGAACTTCTCTCTCCAATTTGAATTATTTCTAAATACATTTCACAAGCTTTCCTACATTTGGTGGCTGTATTAAATATCAGCATTAATATTTAAGCATATGTCAAGCATATTTAGATACATAAATTTACTAAGAAACAAAGATGATATACACTTTTATGGTATGTTCTATGGAAGTCACTTTACTGTAACTCATCATTTAAGACTGAAACTTAAGAGTTCAAAGAGATCTTTCTTGTGGACTCTGTCATAATCTTATTTTAGCATCTTATTTTCTTTGAATATAAGGTGATTAACCCTTATTATAATTAAGATTTATCTCCAAGTTCTAACCGAGAGACATTAGCAATGTCACAGCCACATATCTTAACAGTGTTTAATTAAGTGGTTAACTATTTTTAACAATAGATTGGTGACATGTTTGCAATAGTGTTAATGTTGCGATATTGATGTACAAAGCTACCAATATCACCAGAGCCAAAAACACTTCATCACTATTTCTAGTAACCACTAGTCAAATCTTTATTCTCCAACTCTTCCTCTAAGTACGACTGCTTTGTAACTCAAGAGTAATGGTTTGTTATTGTGCAATCCCATATTGCCTTATAATATCGCTCTATATATAAAGGAGATGAATTAGTTCATCTGTTATATTTTCTTATTAACTTAACACAATACTTTCCAGATCCAATCACAATGAGGCAAAAAGTAAGGATGCTATATTTTCTTGCAAGTATATAGCATTGCATTGTATATATATATATAGGAAAATTACTTTATTTGTCTGACATTTGATGTCTGTATCCTGACTAGTATTCTAACTTCTGCAATAGACATTATCTTGGGACTCATGTGGTAATACTATTCATTTTGTGTGTTGGTTGGTAAGTTTTTTTGGTATTGAACAACACTGGGAAATACTAAGGAGCTACTACTGGCTTTGCATTCATGAATCAGTCCTGGCAGCCATAAAGAGTGCTGGTGATCAAACTTGAGCTAGCTTCATGCAAGGCAAACACTCTATATTATATCTACAGAACCAGGAACTTACTTTTATAATGACTGTGCAGCCTGTTTTCCCATAGACCTTGAATTATATGTCATACCAATAAGCAGTGAATAAGGGTAACTTTTTATTTTTATTCAACCAACATTTGTTTGTTTGTTTGTTTTGTTTTTGGACCAAATCTGGTGACACTTAGGGATTACTCCTGGCTATGTTCTCAGAAATCACTCCTGGCAGGCTGGGTGGGGGGGTCATATGGGACGCTGGAAATTGAATTCAGGTTCAATCTGGGTAGACCATATTCAAGCAAGGTGAAAGCCCTTCCTCTGTGTTATCACTCCATCCCAAAAACTTGTTTTTAATATTTGTTAGTTTTCTTGGGGGGCTGCAATAATTGTGCTTACAGATTATTCATGGTTCTGTTCTCAGGGGCAACACCTTGCCATGCTTAAGGTACCAAATGAGATACTCAAGATGTAGCCAAGTTTAGCTACATTCAAGACCTTAACTACTTCCAGCTGTGGTTTCCAGTTATTACATGTATTCTAGTCTGTCTCTGTGAGATGATATTTAATTGTTGTATATATTTTCTTCTTTAAAAATAAGTATTAATGAACGAGTTCTATATACTTTCTGGTATATATCTTCTTTGTGTAAGTGTGTACTCATATTCCCATGCCATTTATGATGAGGTCATTGATTTCACTTTATTTTTAAGATTATTTTGTGATTAAGATATATTCTCCTTATAATATTCATAGAAAATATTTCAAAGTGGATTTGAGATTAGAACCTCAATATTAGAGCAAAGATCATAAAAATCATTGAGAAAAGCATAGAATTCTCCAGAATATGGACCCGAGTGTACCCTCAATTGTTTGACTTTTTTTGGTGAAGATAACTAAAGTAAATAAATTATTCTTTATATATACAAAATATATATTTTTCTTTTTTCTACCTCATATAAAAAGTATAATTTTAGGATGTTTTTGGTTTATACATTTTTGTGAGGTTTTTTGAGGGGAACACCTGGTGATGCTCAGAGGATGACTCCTGGCTCTGCACTCAAAATTTATTTCTGGTGGTTTTTGAGGGACCATATGGGATTTTAGCAATTGAAACCAGGTCAACCACATGTAAAGCAATAATCTCACCACTTATTATAGCTCTGATTCTGTATTATGAAATTTAAAACTTTAAATCTTTATGTGTGAGTATATGCATCTCTATACCTTTGTTCACATTTTTAGTAAAAATAATATAGGAATTTTATGTGACTTAACCTCTTTAGTTACTTTGAAAAAATCTATATAAGGAAGTAAAAAACTATTCTGTTCATTTTTTTATAATTTTTATTTTGAACAAAGTGAATTATAAATATTTCACTGTAATATTTTAGGTACATAGTGACATTGAATCAGGGGCATTCCCACCACCAATATTGTCCTTCTTCCACCCCTTTTTCCAGCATGCATTCCATTATCCCCTCTCTTATCCTCAACCAGGCTGCCAGTATAAGTGGTTTCTGTGTCTAGCTGGTTTGAAGATTGGGTATCAATTCTGTGGTCATTAGCTTTGGATTTGGTGTTTAAGTCTGATTGTTTTTTGTTTCTACTTAATGTTCATATGACTGCTTGGTCTTGGTATCATCAATTATTTCTCCCTCAATTTGTGAGGCAGAAGAAGAAGATTCAAGTTACGAAGTTTTGTTAAAAATAAAGAAAAATATCAAACAAAACTCCAAAGAGCACCACACCACAGCAATAAATACAACAACCACACAATAATCACGATTCTAAAATAAAAAACAGAACAAAGCACAAAAAAGAAAAAGAAAAAAGCGGGGGGGGGGGGGAAACAACAGCAACAATAACAAAACCAAAAAAAATGTAGTTTGTGCTGCCTTTTTTCTGCACAGGCACAGTAAAAATTGGAGAGATTAGAAGGGAATTCCCTTGGCCTAAGTGATAGAGGGTTTAGCCACCCTTAAAGTATACTGTCATGGGAATAACTACAGTCTCTAAACATGATCTTTTACTCTCACCTAGGTCATTTTGTGGTGGCTAGAAACTTTCCATTCAGTTTTGGATGATAAAATCAGGCCCCTTGATCTTTGCACAGATTAGAGGGTGACATTTTTTATGGTTCTAGAAGTTCTGTTCCATCATTATTGTTTTAATCAATCCTGTTGGTGATGGTCTTGGTTTTTACACCGGATCCATGATGAAGCCTAGGCTAGAGTCTTTCATTATGTTTCCAGAAGATCTGTTCAGTTGCAGTTGTCTCAGTCAGACCTCTAAAATTAGAGATTTGGTTATTGTACAGATCGTAGGCCAATGTCTAGACTAGGAAATGTTTTATTCATCCTAGGATAAGTTCTGCCCAGTCATTGTAGTCACAGTCAGTCTTCTGTAGATAACAAACTTGGCTTTTGCACAGATCAAAGGATGACTTGTCTTCCGATTTCATCTTATCATTAGGTGATGAGGTAAGACAACCTGCTCTTAGGTCACTTATTTGCCATTTCCTCATTGTCAGGATGTCATATCAAAGCTGGCCCATGTTGGTGTCAGAACAGTATTAAGAAAGTTTCAGAGGGAGTTTGATTCCTGAAGCTGTTGCAGAGAACTGTGTCTGTTATATGTCTGAGATCTAGGGTTCAGGGTAGGATGGCTAATGTCCAATCACAGGGAGTCTAAGTTGGGACCACATGGCCATGATCACATGACCATGTATGTTCAAGGTGGGGGGTGCCTCTGTATTGTAAAATGAATGAGTTCTTATGCCCAGTAGATAAGAGATAGTTTCTATATGTAAAATTCCCCCCTTTTTAGTATGCCTTTACAAGAAGAAGTGGTGCTATATTTATTGCGGGTGCATTTGGGGTGAGAGTGTCAGGTTCCATCATATGTGTGCCTTGGTTTTGACATGAGTTATTATTCCAGGCAAGACTTTTTCTTATCAGTTTTTATACCATGTAGAAACAAAACAGGTGAAGTTAAGGAAGAGAAGAAAACAGAGCCATGTAAAAATATATAAAATATATTTAAAAAGAATATATATACTCACATATATCTATATAAAAAAGATAGATAAATGAGTTCAAAAAACAATTAAGGGAACAAAATGATGCAGGAGGAGATTACCTTACTTTTGGGGGATAAACAGATTAAGAGGTTGTATTGTATAGATCTTAAGCTAATATAGGAAAAATAGACTTCTCCATTGTCTTTGAGATATTCTTGTGGGGAATGGAATCCAGGGCATGTATTCATGACACATCCTGGTCTGTTGAGTTTGAGAAATGATTTGCGGAGAAAGGGATCAGGTAAAGTTCTTGCACTGGGAATTCTTCTGGAGTTCATTTTGGTATCAAGCAGCAATACACATTTGGGGGGAAGTGATAAGGAGGGTTCAAGAGCTTGAGTCAGAAGGGGTATATAGTGGCAGAGCATTTGCCTCGCAAGCAGCCAACCCAGAATGAAAGGTGGTTCGAATCCCGGTGTCCCCATGCCTGCAAGGAGTGATTTCTGAGCTGAGAGCCAGGAGCAACCACTGAGCACCTCTGGATGTGACCCAAAGACCAAAAAAAAAAAAAGTGGGGGTGTTGGTTGTAGTTTCTTGCCGGGTGACAAGATGTGGGGCTGAGTGGATGTCCCTTCATTTAGGAGCTGGGTGATGGCTTATTGAGGCAAGAGGTCAGTCTTGATAACTAATGGGTTAAGAACTGAGAGTAAAGAGTGTTAATAAGTCAGGATATTAGATTGGGAAAGAGGATTTCTGAAGGGGGGAGGATGGATTGTATATAGGAGGGACTATATACAGTATAGGCATGGGTTGTTTACAATTTAGATTTGGTTCCATAGAGGAGTTCTCTCTCTAAGTACTCATGCTGACATAAAGACATACATTATTGATCTAGTCTTAAGATGTTGGTAAAGGTCTGACCCTAATAGGATGGGTCTGAGATCTTAAGGACTATTTCAATTAATATAAATAATTAGCTTAGGCATAGCTTAAGAAAAAGAAGAAGAGAGAGAAAAGATAAGAGAGAGGAAAACATAAAAATAGATAAATATAGTAAACATAAAGTAAAAACATGTGTTGTATTACTGATTTTACCCTAATCAATCATTGTGTCCCACCCTAGGTGTGACCTGGTGATAGTATATTGGATTATTGCTACTTGGTAATTTGCTCCCACCCTAGGGTGGTATCTGATTCTTGGCAATAAAAGTAAGGGTCTGAGGAAGACTGGGACTCATTCTTCTGTCTTCTTCCATAGAATAAAACTGATGTCTCCTGAAACCTGTCTGTGGATCATTTCCTCGCCACTACCCTGAAACCTCAGACCCACCATTTAGAGAGGGTTGCAGACGTGTAGCCTGGGCCAACAGAGAAAGGCTCCTCCATCCATCTCACCATCATCCAGCCCCATCCAGTGCTGTTACTCTATAAACAATAATAAGTCAACTAAAAGAGATTGGGTCAGTGTGTCAGAGTTGGGAGGTTTTCCCAGTTTTCAGGCATTTTATCAGTGATGGGGTTCATCCTAGGTAGATGAAGGTTAGATAATTGTTGGAGCAGTTTAGGATACACATAGTTTTCACATTTCAAGTATTAAACAATGTGTTAATGAGGCCTACCTATATAGGTGGCTACCCTATGTTGTATTGTCCACTGCATCTTATGTATCCAATTTCCTTTCCTAAAAAGAACCTAATAGTGTGGGTAGTGTGGGTTTTATTTGACATAGATTGAATTGATGAGGAGGAGGAAGAAGATGTAGAAGAAAATGGAGAAGAGAGAAGAAAAAAAAGAGAAAAGAAATGTTAATTTGCCCAAATGTGTTCGAAAAATAGGTCCTGTGATATCAGTCTGTGGTTCATGGTTGACTGTTTCAGTGGTCTGATCATCATATGCTTCAGCTCCTAACAGAGGACAAAAACCAGAGAAGAAGGGTATCCAAGGTGTCAAATTAGGGTGTCAACCCTCTGTATCCAAGAGACCCTGTGGACAGAGAAGTTAAGAGGTTATCTTATACCTAGTAAGATTAAGGCATTAAAAAACATCCTTAGGAAACTCTACCGCTGGAGTCTCTGGCTTCCAATCATATTCTTCACCTGTATCTTTATATAAGCCCCCCCCCCAAATTATTATAGACCTTTGTAATAAAAGACCAGTTACATGCCTGTTCATTCTAAACCATTGTTTCCATTATTGCTGGTTTCTTTATGGTATAATGGATTGTCGAGGCTTTATGTTGTTTCTCTTTCGCTTGTTTTGATTACCTTTCCCCAGAAAATGCTGACATCTACAGTACATGGAGTTTCTATCCTGTTATCCATTGTATTGTTCTTGGAGTATTACATGTATATTTGATATATATCATAAGTACCTAATAAAAGTGATATAATTCTGTATTTATCCTTCATCTTCTGGCTTACTTCATTTAACATAATATTTTGTAGATTTATCCATGTTGCTGCAAAATCCATGATTGTATCATTTCTGTTATGTAGTATTCCATTGTGTATATATACCACATCTTCATGATCCACTCATCTGTTGGATCTAAACCTTGGCTATTGTTATGAGTACTGCAATAAATAGTGGGGTGCATACAAACTTTGGGATGAATGTCCTTCCGACTTGGGAATAGATTACCCAAGATAGCAATTGCTGGGTCATACAGCAGCTCAATTCTGAGTTTACTGGGCACTCTCCACACTGTTTTACATAGGAGTAGGACTAGGGTGCATTCCCACCAGCAGTAGATCAGAGTTCCTTTCTTACTGCATCCCTGCCAACAGAGATTGTTCCCATTACTTTTGATGTGATTCATCCTCACTGGTGCATAGTGGTACATCATTTTTGTTTTGATTTGGATTTTTCTAATGATGAGTGAAGGTGAGCATGTTTTCATGCGTCTATTGGCCATCTTTTGCTCTTTCTCAGAGAAGTTTCTATTCATTTCTTCTCCCCATTTTTCTATGGCTTTATTAGAATTTTTTGGAGCCCGCCTTTCTGAGTGCTTTGTATATCCTAGATATCTGATGTGTTGAGTGCAAAAATTTTTTTCCATTCTGTTACCTGTCTCCTAGTATTAAGTAGAGTTTCTTTCACCATGCAGAAACTTTTTAGTTTGATGTATTCCCACTTATTTAGGTTTGATGGTAAAGTTCTTGTCATTGGCATTCTATTCTCAAAGATGTTTTTTGATATATAGGTCTTGTTGTGTTCTACCTATTTTTTCCTCAATAAACTTTACAGATTTGGGTCTGATTTCAAGGTCTTTAATTCACTTTGAGTTAACTTTTGTGTAAGGTGTAATATGTGAATCATTCTTTAATATCCTACAACTGGTTATTCAGTTGTCCCAACACCATTTGTTGAAGGGACTGTCTTTGTTCCATTTCAAGTCCTTGGTTCTTCTGTCAAATATTAGTTGGCTGTATGTATATTTGGAGGTTTATCTCTGGATATTCTGTTCTAACCCACTGGTCTTTGTTCCAGTACCAGGCTGTTTTGATCACTATGACTTTATAGTAAAGCTTCAGGTTAGGTAAAGAGATGTCACCCAGTTTCTTGTTATTCAGTATGTATTTGGCTAACCTGGGTCTTTTGTAGTTCCATATGAATTTTATAATTGATTGTTCCAAGTCTTTTAAAAGTGATGCCTAATTTGGATTTGGATTGCATTGAATCTATATAGAAGTTTAGGTAAGATTGTCATTGTGACGATGTTGGTTCTACCTACCTGTTGGGTGAAGATGTGGCTGAGCCCACTACTGATATATCCAGGGTCCCCAAATACCTCCCAAATTGAGTGACCAACTCCCATTTCTCTGGGAGACCTTGGCAATAATCGTCTGCAATAAATGATTCACACAAAGAGGTTTGGGGGTCCAAAAGGTTTGGCAAAAAGAGCCTAATTCTCCCTGGTTCGATCTCTCTCTCCTCTCTGTCTTTGTCTATTTCTCTATCTCCCTGTCTCTGTCTTCTCTTCTTTCCCTGTCTCTGCTCTTCTCTCTTAATCTT
>PVKC010002750.1:0-41888 GCA_004027635.1 Crocidura indochinensis
GATCGGAACTGAGGTGGACTGAGGACTTTTTGGTGATGGGAGTTCCCCTGATTTTATGTTAATTTGTACCTAAAATATGATTGCCAACGTTATGCAACCCAACATATTTAAAAATAAAAATTTTATTTAAAAAAATAATAATTTTTATGGCTATCTTTAAGGCAATGCTTGGAGAAACATTGACTTAAAATGATTTTGTCTTCCCGTGAGCACATTTTTCCCTTCCCTTGTATCTGAACTACAGATAATGAAGATTTTACTCCATGGTGATAAGAAATTGAAAAACAAACAAATGATTATTAGCAAACCTAGAGAATAGCCTCTTGGAAACACCTCTGCGTGACGTAAATGCATTTCAGCAGTATCAGAAGGTAAACAGCATAACTCTGAATGTCACTCACTATTTGCTCTGCCAATAATAGCTCCAGGATGTGCTGTTCCTCCAAATAGGGTGTGCCAAACATTTCATTGCACTGAAATTTTCATGATCTCTGGTTTATCTGAATAGCTTTTTTAAAGGGAAAAAGTCTTAATTTTTAGTAAGACACAGAGAGAGAAAAACAAGAGACAAACTTTACCCTATACTTTTTGAGAAATTTTTATTGCATTATAATATTAGTTTCTCGCCTGACTTTAAATTAGTTTCCCACTAAAGTTCTAAAAACCAAAACATTTTAGGGGTTGTAGAGATAGTACAGTAGATAGGGCTCTTTTCTTGCACTTAGTCAACCCAGGTGTGATACCCAGCATCCCAGATAATCAATCCCCTGAATTCTACCAGGAGTGATTCCTGAGTTCAGATCCAGGAGTCACCCCTGAGTATAACTGGGCATTACTGATCATTTTAAAAAGTATTTTTTTAAAGATGGAATGAAATTAAATGGCTAGAATTATTGGGAAATTATTGCCTATATTATAAACTCTATGGATATTTGAAAGTCAGAAATATATCCAGGGTTACCTGGGCTCTGTGCTTGGTGATCATTTATAGTTGTGCTTGAATAGCCATGTAGTGTCTAAAGATCAAGCCTGTGCCTTATATATGCATAAAAAATGAAAGTCAAAAATTATGGTACCAAGAATATGGAATTAACCTAAATGTCCAGTTTGGATAACTGGATATGAAAATGGTATGAAATACTACTCATGAGATATAGAGATAACTGTCTTTTGCAGCAATATTGATTAAATTTGAAGTATGCTAAGTGAAATAATAAGGAAGTGAAAATAATGACCATATGGTATCATTCATAAGATGGTTATTAACCAAAGTAAATAAACTAGAAAAATGCAACAAAAAATACAGACTTAAAGTTATAGCAATTTCCAGAGGGTTAAGGAAGGCCATAAGAAGTGGAAGATAGAGGTGGGCATTTTCTACTGTGATTGCTTTAGAAGTGTGTTGGTGGATGTGGTAGATCTTATATGCATTTTGAGTTGTAAAGCTATGTTCTCATAATTTTAGAATACTTTTAACATTAATTTAATCTAATAGTTTTTAGGTAAATTTTTAACTAAAATATGTTAAAATTTATTCATGAATAAACTGAGTCATGGATTAGATTATTTCATGCCATAGTGTCAAGTTCAGTGACATAATAACTAGTCATATAGTGACTAATCCTGCAAACAGTATACAAGAATTCCTTTTTCTTTACACCTTCTACAACTTTTTTTTGTGGTTTTTGGGTCACACCCAGCAGTGCTCAGGGGTTACTCCTGGTTCCATGCTCAGAAATTGCTCCCGGCAGGCATGGGGGACCATATGGGGCACCGGGATTCGAACCGATGACCTTTTGCATGAAAGGCAATCACCTTACCTCCATGCTATCTACTGCCCACCCCCCCTACAACATTTTTACTTTCAAGCATTTTTAATATAGATCACTCTTCCAGGTATGAAGTGAGGTGATAACTCAGTATGGTTTTGATTTGCATTTTCTTAACAATAACTGAAGCTAAGTGGTTATTCACATGCTTCTGGGCTATCTGTATGGCTGCTTTGAAAACTAATATGTTTTGCCTATTTTTCATTGGATTTATTTTGTGCTGGGTGAATTCTTTACATTTTTATATACTTTATGTAACAAATTTTTGTTTTATATGCAGTGTACAAGTATCTCTTCCCAATTAGTAGACTTTGTTTTTCTGTTTTGTTTTGTTTCTTTATACTTTTGGCCTCAACTCTTTTATTGTGTCAAATATTTTTAAGGCACCATAATTTAAAATACTGGTAGATTTCTAATACCACACCCTTCAAGTTTCCATCTTCCATCCTGCCTCCATCCCCTCAGCTCAGTTGTTGGCTTCTTCTGCCTTGGGAATTTCATAATCTTTTTTACTAAGTCTTTTTATATCCCACATATGAGAAACATTCTTCTGTACCTACCCTTTTTCTGCCTAACTTCATTCAACATGATGTTCTTCGTTTCTATCCATCTGGTAATAATTTTATCTCATCTCATATCACCTTTATTTTCCCTTCCTTTCATCCTGACTTCGGTTCCTGTTTTTTTTTTCCTGTTTTGTTCCTGTTGCATTTCTTCATTCATCTTTCCTCTCTATGAAAGCAATAAAACATGATATAACATTTTTCTTTACTGGTGCTTATTCATATGAATTAGCTCATGTTATCTAAACAAAATACAATTGACTTGGTCTTGAAAGAGATTTGACTAATGTGGAGACAATATTGAGGTGAACATATTATATCTCCCTTCCAAATCTTAAAAGGTGACTCAATACACCCTGAAAAAGGGTCATTTCGTCCAGAGTTAAAGAAGATTGACTTGCTATTGCTGAGGATTCCTGGAATCCCTTAAATCCAAATATACCCTTATTTCAGAAGCTTTAAATTAAATGGATCCCCAAGAAATTAAAAAAAATTCACGCTTCAATATCTTTAACTAGGAGACATTGCAGATGTACAAGTTAATCCTAAGTCTTCCTGGACCAATATTGGGAACTAGAATACCCCAGTATCTTCATTTACCTGAAGACTCTTTTTAGGTGGACCTACAGAGATGAGAGGTGACATCTGAGCTAGCAGCTGAGCCCTAAACATAAGACCTTACTAGTATATTTAAACATGATGACTCATTTTGTAGACTGTTATTCCATGATATGATGACCATAAACATTTAAATTTACATATATATTAATTCTGGACATTTGAATAACAAAGGTTTCTTTCTATGGAATGGAATCCCTCATTCCTTGATCATATTAACCTTGTCAAGTAATCTTAGTAGTTTCACAATTTAAGTATTTTATGCCATATTATGCAGTGCTAAAAAAAGCTTGATAAGACCAACCTAATAGAAATTATTTCTATACATGGAAAATTATTCCCCATGCTAGCTAGAAATTGTCAACTCCAATCTATGCAAAAAAATCTATCAGATTGTGGATATCTCAGCATTCCCCAGGAACTTAGTAACTTAGCCATAATGTTCATAACAATACTATCTACCATTTGCTGTTTTACTAATGGATAGGATACCTTTCTCCTACCAAGTCCAAATTTTTGAAACCAAGTCCTATGGTCTTAGCTTTAAGCTACACCGATGGTTTCTCTTTGCACCCTATTGTCTAGTGCTCAAGTAAAACCAAAAGTAATAATTAAACAATGAGCATGGCTAGCAATATTCAGGTTTTATAGGTAGAGGAAATGGTTTCCTCTCTCATGGTTACAACTATGTCCCATTGTAAATAATCCATGTTGTTCCTGGTTTATTCTCCAACATAGGTGAATTTAGAAATTACTAACCTGCTTAAATTTCAAAATGTCATTTTTATTCTGTGTCCATTAAGTTCAATTTTAAGTTCTCTGATATTTTCCAGCTACTTGTCCCCCCAGGAATTGGAGCAATTTTAAAATAGGATTATATATTATTCTACTAAAATTATTAATATCTGAATTATTCTCTGCTATTTATTTATTTGTTTATTTATTTATTGGTTTTTGGGTCACACCTGGCAGAGCTCAAGGGTTATTCCTGACTCTGTGCTCAGAAATCATTCCTGGCAGGCAGGGGGACCATATGGGATGCTGGGATTCATTCCACAGTTTGTCCTGGATTGACTTCTTGCAAGGCAAATGTCCTACCACTTTCTACTAAAATATAAATAAGCTGTTATGCTATTCTACTTCAGCTAGGCATCAATCCAGACCCTCAACTCAATCTCTTTAAAATTATTCTCCAGCTTATGTGTATGGCCATTCCTTCTAATGTTAGTGTTTGTTACATTGTTCCAAAATCCTCTTTTCTATGCAGTCTTTACTCTGTGATGCAGAGATTGGGAATCACGGGGTTTTTTAATATCTCTTAATAGAGTCTTTTCCTCATTACTAAAGGGGTATATATACATTATATTAGATAACTAATACACAACTAAAGAAGACATTAAAAACCATCTGAGAAGGCATTGTAAATGCTGTAGATTTAAAAAAGGCAGGTCCTCCATCTCTTTTTTTCAGTTTTGTTATGAGCATTGAGAAAAAAACAAAATCAAAATGTGCATTAAATAAGTCATTCTGATTCTAGCCCAAAGGAAGAAACCCAGGAAATCAATCGAGATACAGATGCCACTGAAGAGGAAAAAATATAGACTCTACCCCCCAGGAGAGAATCATTAGCAGAAACAAAAAGCTCTGATAAGAATAGGAAAGAAAAATACCCAAATTTCTGGGCTCTTCCTCTGACAACACCTTAGTAAGTCTTATTTTCACTACAAATGGGAGAAGTTAGGGGGAAAAACTGTAAAATCAACTTAGCAAAGGTAAGCAGGGAGCAATTGCCCTTCCAGAATTCTTTCACATCTTCTTTTTTTCATATATAAATATACATATACATATACATAGATATACATATTTATGTATATGTAAGATTATATAATATTTATTTAAACACCATTATTACAGCATGATTGTAGTTGGGTTTCAGTTATAAAAAGAATACCCCCCTTTATCTATGCAACATCCCCACCACCAATGCCCCCCTCCTTCCCAACTTAACTTGGATTGTACCCTCAATTCTTTAGCTTGCTTTATTTTCAGACTATATACAGTGATGCTCAGGAGTTACTCCTGGTGGGCTCGGGGGACCATCTTGGATGCCAAAGATATGGCTTCCTGCTAAGGAAAGTTCACTATCCTCTAGACTATCACTCTGGCCCATACCCTCAATTCTTTCACTATTTGAGAAACCCATGTTCTCTTTTATAGGTGTTGCTCTCTAGTTCTCTCCTTAAAACTTTTTTTTGTTTTTTTTGGGGGGCCACATCCAGTGACGCTCAGGGGTTGCTCCTGGCTATGTGCTCAGAAGTCACTCCTGGCTTGGGGGATCATATGGGAAACCGGGGGATCGAACCACGGTCCGCACCTTACCTCCAGCGTCACTGCCCGGCCCCTCCTTAAAACTTTTTAAAATAAAAATATATTTTTGGGGGGTTTTTTTGGGGGGGTCACACCCGGCAATGCTCAGGGGTTACTCCTGGCTCCATGCTCAGAAATTGTTCCTGGCAGGCACGGGGGACCATATGGGGCACCGGGATTCGAACCGATGACCTTTTGCATGAAAGGCAAACGCCTTACCTCCATGCTATCTCCCAGGCCCCATAAAATAAAAATATTTTACTTCGCTATTTATTTTCCCTTGAAATTCTTTTCGGCAAGAGGAAATTATGAACCTGGAAATGTGGTGGAAACCCAGATTGATTTTTCTTTTTCTGCTAACAGCCATCTTTCTGTTTGTCCTGAGGCCAAGGCTCCCTCTCTAATGGTTGATGGGGTCAATTCTGTGCTCTGAAAATCAAGTGGACCTCAGGGACAATGTAGACATTGCCCTGTGGGACTTTCAGACTGTGAACATATGTATCATACAGGTATCATGGCTGACTTTACCAAAAATGATCCCTATCCTAGGCACTTTCACAAGGAGACTAGCATGAGTCAAGTAGGAAGGCAGTAGCTTCTCTCCTGAAGCTATTACCTTTCCCTCTTCCAACTTTACACAAGCCTCTTACCTAATTTAGGAAGAGATCCAAAAGTCAGGTGACCTCCAACAAATTCCTTGAAAATTAGTCTGATAGTTGCTCTCTCAAAGTATTCAGACCCAGAATTCTATTAGACAACTAAAGCAATTTAAAACACATATTCACAGAAAAATGTGTACAAAAATGCTAACAGCAGCATTGACTACTTATAGTAGTAAAAAGTGGATGGGAGGGAACCTGGGAACATTGGTGGTGGGAAACATCCCCTAGTGAAGAGTGGAGTATATTGTATAACCAAAACTCAATCATGAACAATTTTGTTACCACAATGCTTAAGTAAAGTAAATAAAGTAATTATTAAGAGTGTAGGAGCAATCCAAATGCCCATCAATGGATGAATGGATCAAAAAATGTGAGATAGTAACACAATAAAATCATTGAGTAACAAATTAAAGCATGAATACATGCACAGAGGAGCTTTGAAAACACTATGCTAAAACAAAGAAGCTAAAAGAACATTTATGTGATACCATCATAGAAATCCTTCTGAATAGGGAAATTTGTAGAGACAGAAAGTAGATTCATGGGGCTGGAGAGGTGGCGCTAGAGGAAAGGTGTCTGCCTTGCAAGCACTAGCCAAGGAAGGACCACGGTTCGATCCCCCGGTGTCCCATATGGTCCCCCCAAGCCAGGGGCAATTTCTGAGCACTTAGCCAGGAGTAACACCTGAGCATCAAACGGGTGTGGCCCCAAAAAACAAAAAAAATAGTAGACTCATAATTACTGGAGGTTATGGGGACTAAGGGCAGTGGAGGAAGAGAGGTAACTGAGTTATGAGAGCCAAAAAATATATATTTGATTTTGGGGTTGATTAAAGTGTTCAGATTAGATGGAGATGATTGCATAAATTTGTGAACATACTAAACCCCATTAAATTTTACTTTAAAAAGAAATTATTCTTTCTTATGATGTATCCAGTGTAGGAAACTTACTACATGTGAGGAACGGGAGAGGGAAAGAATTCAGGTAGGATAGAGGAGATATCACTATAAAAATGACAGATGGAGTGCTTGCTTCGGCAGCACATATACTAAAATTGGAACGATACAGAGAAGATTAGCATGGCCCCTGCGCAAGGATGACACGCAAATTCGTGAAGCGTTCCATATTTAAAAAAAAATAACAGATGGAACTTATCATTCTGGTCCAGAACTGGGTGCTAAAAATGATATGCAATAACAGTAATGCAAACCTTTCAATAACAGTAATGCAAACCACAGTACTTAAAAGTAAAGGAAGAGAAAGAGAGAGAAAAAGAGAAAGAAAAAATATTCACTATAGAGGAAGACTGAGGGAGGAGGTAGAGGGAAATTGTAGGTATTGGAGACAGAAAATAAACACTGGTAAATATGTGTATTGGAACATTGTATGACAAATATGATCATGAACAACTTTGTAATTCTGTATTTCATGATGATTCAATTAAAATTTTTTAAATCCTGAAAAAAGGAAAATTTATAGGTATGTAAATAACATACATTTAAAAGCACTTGTAAATACAACACAAAAATATGTAGGTATAATATTTTGAAGTTGTAAATTATATTATAATGGGTATCTATAGTCAGTCCGCTCGCAGTCTTGTCAGGGTTAATGGAAACAACCAGAATACTTCTAAAATCTCTTTTCTGTGTGCAAAAACTATTACCTACTTCTTAGCTTACAGTCATCTTAAGGTAAACAATTCTTCAGGAACAATTCATCTAAGCTTCTTTTTTAACTTAGTTGAAACTGCAGTTTCTACTCACTTGTAAATATTTATTAGTGTGTAAATCAATGTTAGTGGAGAGTCTCCTGGTTAATAAGTAATTATTACAATTTCCCTGGAATGAAAGAGCTTTATGAAGCTCAAGGAATGAAAGTTATATATGTATATCTGTATATAAATATATAGTAAAGTAGCTATATATCTTTTAATTATCACTATATTAAAGTATATTAAAAACAATAATAGGTAGACCAGAAGTTCTCTATCCTCATAAAATTTCTTTACTTTTGTATGTAAGCAATTACCTACTACATGCTTAGATTTTTTTTGTAACTGTAATGAGAAAATAATAATATCATACTATGTTTTTTACTTAGTAAACAGTGTCTTATATAGGGAGATACTATAGAGATTCTATAGAGTAGCGCCTTCAAACATTTAAACAGGGGACCAGTTCACTGTCCCTAAGACTGTTGTAGGATCAGACTATAGTTTTAAAAAAATTATGAAAAATAGGGGCCCAGGAGATAGCATGGAGTTAAGGCGTTTGCCTTTCATGCAAAAGGTCATCGGTTCGAATCCCGGTGCCCATATGGTCCCCCGTGTCTGCCAGGAGCAATTTCTGAGCGTGGAGCCAGGAGTAACCCCTGAGCACTGCCGGGTGTGACCCCAAAAAAATTATGAAAAATATGGACGTGGTCTGTAGTTTACGGACCCCCACCTGAGACTGAAAGGGGGGCAAGAGAGAGAGAGAGAGAGAGAGAGAAGGAGAGGAGTCAGAGTGCTGCACACATTGCAGACATAAAAACTATAGCCCAGGATGAGATAGGAAGCAATTATTTGATTACATTTTGTAGGGAATGTGATCAGATCATTTATCATGAAGAAATATTTAAATAAAGTCATTATAATGTGTGCAACTGATAGAAATATTTGATGTATCCATGATAAAATATATTTTATATACATTTCTATAGAAACCGACTATATAATATTAGGGAAATCGTTATGTGCATATTCACTTTTCAAAAGTGTATATTAGGGAACTATACAAATACTAATTTTGAAGATATAGTGTACTGATTCTGTTCATTTCATTTTCTTTTGGTCACACCTAATTGTGTTCAGAGTATGTTACAGACTCTACACTCAAGAATCTCTGCTGGAGGAATTAGGAGACCATTTGTGTTGCCAGAAATTGAATCCAAATTAATTATATGAAAGGCAATCTCTATACACACTTCAACTTTTTTTAAGTTGTATATCTTTATTTAAGCACCATATTTACAAAAATGTTTGCAGTTGGGTTTCAGTAATAAAAAGAGCACCTCCTTTTAACATTGCAACATTCCTGCCACCAATGACCCCATTTCCTTTCTTCTCCATCACCTGCCTGTTCTTGAGATAGGCATTCTATTTCGCTCACTCACTACCATTGTCATGATAGTTGTTAGTGTACTTGTTTAACTTCACTCCTCATTCTTCATGGTAAGCTTCATATCATGGGCCAGTCCTTCCAGCCCTCATCTCTATTGTCTCAGGGTATTATTGTAATACTGTCTTTTATTTTTCTTAAACACCACAGATATGTGAGACTATTCTGTGTCTATCTTACTCTGATTTATTTCACTCAGAATAGTAGTTTTGATGTCCATCCATGTTTAGGAATATTTCATAACTTCATTTTTTTCTGATAGCTGCATAGTATTCCATTGTGTATATGTACCACAGTTTCTTTAGCCACTCACCAGTTCTCAGGCATCTAGATTGTTTCCAGATGCTGGATATTGTAAATAGCGCTGCAGTAACTACAGGTGTGTGTATTTTGTTTTTGTGTTCCTAGGTTATATCCCTAGGAGTGGTATAGCTTGATCATATGGGAGCTTAGTTTCTAGTTTTTTGATGAATCTACATATGTTTTCCATAAAGGCTGGACTTTATTCCCACAACATTTCCACAGCAGTGAATGAGAGTTACTGTCTCCCCATATCCTTGCCAGAATCTTGTTTTTTTTGTGATGTGTGCCAGTCTCTATGGCATGAGAGGATACCTCATAGTTGTTTTAATTTTCATCTCCCTGATAATTAGTGATATGGAACATTTTTTCATGTTCTTTTGGCCAACTGTATTTCTTCTTTGATAAAGTGTCTGTTCATTTCTTCCCATTTCTTGATAGGGTTAGATGTTTTTTCTTGTTAAGTTCTGTTAGTGCCTTGTATATCCTAGATATTAACCCCTTCTCTGATGGGTATTTGATGAATAGTTTCTCCCATTCTGTGGGCAGTCTTTGTATTCTAGTCACTATTCCTTTGAGGTGCAGAAGCTTCTCACATAATATAGTCCCATAAATTTATCTTTGTCACCAATTGTTTGGAAAGTGGTGTTTCTTCCTTGAATATGCTTTTAATTTCAATGTCATGGAGTGTTTTACCTAAGTGTTGTTCTATATACCTTATATTTCTGGGTCTGATAACAATGTCTTTAATCCATTTGGATTTGAGTTAGATGGAGGTCTGAGTTCATTTTTTTTTTTTTGCATGTGACTGTCAAGTTGTCCCAGCACCACTTGTTGAAGAGGCTTTCCTTTGCTCCTTTTTGCGTTTCTTGCTAATTTATCAAAGATAATTGTATGTCTGGGGAACATTCTCTGAATACTCAAGTCTATTTCATTGATCTGAGGGTTTTTTTTATTCCATTACCATGCCTTTTAATGACTACTGCTTTCTAGTACAATTTAAAGTTGAGAAAAGTGATGTCTCCTATTTTCTTATTTTTAAGGATTGCTTTAGCTACTCATGAGTATTTATGGTTCCAAATAAATTTTCAGGAGTGTTTGATCCACTTCTTTAAAGAATGCCATGGGTATCCGCAAAAGAATTGCGTTGAATCTATACAATGCTTGGGAGCATTGCCATTTAATTATATTAATCCTTCCAATCCATAAACAGGGCATATGCATTCATTTCCTATGTCCTCTTTTATCTCTTGAAGCAGGGTTTTGTAGTTTTCTTTGTATAGATCCTTTACCTCTTTAGTTAAGTTGACTCCAAGTTGAGCTTGTGTGGCACTAATATGAATGGGATTGTTTTTTAAATGTCCATGGGGCAGGAGAGATGGCGCAACTGTAGGGCATTTGCTTTGCACGCAGCTAATCCAGGATGAACCACGATTTGATCCCCTGGCGTTCCATATGGTCTCCCAAGCCAGGAGCTATTTCTGAGTAACATCTGAACATCACCAAGTATGTGGCCCCAAAACAAAAACAAACAAAAATAAATAAATGACTAAAAACATGAGTGTAGTTTGTTTTCAGTCATAAACAGAACACCCCTTTTCGCCAGTTCAACATTCCTACCACCAATGTCCCCCTCCCTCCTTCCCATCCCCTGCCTGTATTCGAGACAGGCATTTTACTACAGTTACTTTTTTTAAAAAGTTTAGTAAGCTCGCTTTTTTAGAAGAGTTTAAAAATATACAGTAACAATGGTGTGAGAGTTGCAATTCTTGTTGTTTACATAGGCCCAACAAAATATGGGGGAAATGGAGGGGAAAAAAAGCCTAAAAACAAGGAGACCTTACCCCTGGCGTTTTCTGGCATAAGACCGACTCTGGACTCTAGGTATACTAAGTTGTCCAACCCCTAAGTGGTTCCAGTGAGGTTTTTGGGTGTTTTTTTTTTTGTTTTTTTTTTGTTTTTTTTTTTTTTGCACATTAGCTGTTGTTGGTGTCAGGTTCCTGTAGTTAAAGATTATGATTTCTGTGCATTTCCTTCATTGAAGTCAGGATGATGTGGAGCGCCCTCTAGTTTCACCTCACCATTAGATGCAGAGAGCCCTGCCCTGCAAGCTGGTTATTGCTGTTGCTAAGTCTTCTGGGTGTTAAGAGAACTCTTTGGAGTAAGTCAATGCCAGAGCAGCGGTAGGGTCTTACCTGGTAGAGGTTTGCTTCCTGGTGATGTTATAAACAATTGTGGTTGTTTCTATAGATGGTATCTATGATTCAGGGGTGTATGGGAAATGCCCATTCTTCTGAAGCCTGAGCCAAATCATTATACCAATGTTCAAGGTATAAGGCCTAACTGCATTACAAAATTTGTGTTCCTATCTCTATTAGATAAAAACTTGTTTGCATATGTAATATTTTCCTATTTCAATGTGCCTATGCAAAAGAGGAACAATGCCACAAGGTATGATTGATGTATCTAGGGGCCGAGGGAACAAGTCCAACAATCCCCTTAACTTGGTTCTAACATGGATTCTAAACAGAGAGACTCTTCTACCAGAATTCCTTATTGAACAGATCCCAAAAAATTGTAGGCAAAATTGTCACAATATAAGAGGATATTCAAAAAGAGTTATAGTTGTTAAGGGAATACATCTAAGATATACAAAAGATATAGACATGCCCCTTTTATATTTTTAAAATAGTCAGTGGGGAGGGTATTGAATCTGGGACACCAGTTTGGTCTGTGACTTGGCCTTCTGCAGTCTGTAAAATGACTCCCAGTAGTCCCGTATCGGAAAATGTCTTTCAGTGGGGACTTCTCAGAAACCAAGTATGGTAGCAAGCACAGGTATGCAGTGAAGGAAGGTGGAGAATAGGAGGCTGCTGAGAGTAGATAAATAGGAATAGAGTACTGGTTTCTACTCAGGCTGAGTCTTTTTTTTTTTTCAATTTGGGAGATGGTTGACAGCTGGCTTGAATGGGGATAATGATCTGCTTCAGAAGAGCCAATAACTGAGGATAAAAAGGGTTAAATGTAGGGTAATAGGCAGTGGAAGTGAAGAAATAAAACACTAGAGATGATTGTAAGATGGTGAGCCAATCAGGGAAGGAAAGTATACAACATAGACATTCTGTGTATTGTAAACATATATTAAACCCTAAGGTATCCTATTAAACTATCTATTAAAATATATCTATTCCCTTTAAACTCCTCCCCAGCAACCACCTCACTGGTCCCATGGGCAGGTGCCCAGGGATAGTCCCAGAGTTCAGGAGGAAGGAGAGGGAAGACTGCTGGGGGCAGTCGGAGCCCAACAGGCCCCCTAAGCTTGGTAAAAATGCCTTTGGCATGGAGTCTTGCTATTCCCATGCTGGTGAAAGCTTGCACTCCCAGAAGAGAAAAGAGTTCCTTAATGAGCTAGAACCTGGGAGTTCACCAGCCTGCTCCTCACATCCACCCCTTTTTTGCAGGGTGGGGGTTGTGGAAAGCCTACATCCATTACTATTTGAATAGGAGTGATGAGAGGTGGCAGCCCTGTCTTGTTCCAGATTTTAGAGAAAAGTTTATCACCATTGTGAATAATATTTGCCATTGGTTTGTGGTACATGGTCTAGGCTATATTGAGAAAAATTCTTTCCATACCTATCTTATTGGAAATTTTAATATGAATGGTGCTTTCTCTGCATCTATTGATATGACCATATGGTTTTTATTTTATCTTTTGTTGATATGGAGTATTTTTTTTAATTTTGGGGCCACACCCGGTGACGCTCAGGGGTTACTCCTGGGTATGTGCTCAGAAGTCGCTCCTGGCTTGGGGGACCATATGGAACACTGGGGGATCGAACCGTGGCCCGTCCTAGGCTAGCGCAGGCAAGGTAGGCACCTTACCTCTAGCACCACTGCCCGGTTTTTTTTTTTTATTTTTGATATGGAGTATAAGTTGATTGATTAATGTATGTTATACCATCCTTGCATTCCTGGAATAAAACCTATTTGGCCATGGTATAGGATATTTTTTTTTCTTTTCTTTTTTTTTTTTTTTTTTTTTTTTTGGAATTTGGGTCACACCCGGCAGCGCAAAGGGGTTTCCTCCTGGCTCTATGTTCAGAAATCACTCCTGGTAGGCTCAAGGGACAATATGGGATCCTGGCATTTGAACCATCATCCTTCTGCATACAAGGCAAACAACTTACCTCCATGCTATCTCTCCAGCCCCTGGTATAGAATCATCTTGATGAGGCATTGGATACTATTTGCTAGGATTTTGTTTAGGATTTTTGCATCTGTGCTCATCATGGATATTGGTCTATATTTTTCTCTTTTTTTTTTTTGCAGCATCTTATCTGATTTCTGTATCAGGATGGTGTTAAATTCATAAAAATTTTTTGAGAGTGTTTCTGTTTCTTCAATTTCATGAAAGAGTTTGTAAAGTATTTGTAGTAGTTTATCTTGAAAGGTTTGAAAGAATTTGGTAGTGAATCAATCTTGGCCTAGGCTTTTGTTTTTGGGAAGACTTTTGATTACATTTTAATTTCCTCAACAGTGATGATTCTAGACATGCTAAATCATCCTGATTTAACCATGAAAACTATAAGTGTTCAAGAATTTATTCATTTCTTCCAGGTTCTCTTGTTTTGTAGCATAGAGTTTCTGAAAGTAGCCTCTGATTACCCTTTGAATCGCTATAGTATCTATGGTGATCTCCCCTTTTCATTTATTTTTCTTTAAATAATATTTTGAGACCCATGTGAATTGTATGTAAGTCTTTCACAATTATATTTAAGGTACATAGTGACAGTGAATTAGGGCAATACCCCACCACCAGTGTTAACTTTCATTCACCCCTGTTCCCAGCATACATCCAATACTTTCCCCCCTTTGCCCCCTGTCCTGCTAGTGTAACCAGTCCCCTTTATATATAACTTGTTGTAGATGTTGATTCTGTTGTTGTTGACTTTGGGTTTGATATTTAGACCTGATATTTATTTCCACTCAATGTTCATGTGATTGTTTGCTCCTGGTACCATCTACTTTCTTTATTTTTCCCTTAATTTATATGGAAGAAAAAAAGGATTCAAGTTCTGTGGTTCTGTTGGGTAAAGAAAAAAAGTTGGGAAAATACATCTAGGAGCTATCAATATCAATTTAAAAAAGAACAAGGGGGAAAGAGAATAAAAATGAATAAGAAGAAGGAGGAGGAGGAAGAGGAGGAGGAGGAAGAGGAGAAGGAAGAGAAAGAAGGGAGAAGGAGGAGAGGGAAGAAGAAGAACAACAACAACGAAGAAGAAGAATCAATGACAGGATACACAATAACCACAAAAAAAAAAAAACTACTAAGCAATAACATGAAAAAGAAAAAAAAATAGAGGGCTGGTGTGGTGAAGTTTTGTGCTTTCTTTTCCCCTTTCATTTCTAATCTGGTTTATTAAGTTTTTCCCTCTTCCTTTCATTGTGAGTTTTGCCTAGTGGTTTATCAATCTTCGCAGGTATAAGTTTCTGCCCTTAAACCTCAGGTGAGATGTTCTCTGTTGTCATACCTGTATTATGCACAAAACCCTATTTACAAACAATATTATAAACTGTGGTGTCTAAAATAAAATTTAAACAATAATAATAAAAGAAAAAAGAATCCATAGCCTTGAAAACAAAATATATTTGTCTAGGTGCCAATTAAACCCTTTTACATGAAAGTATTAGAAAATCTACACTTGGAGAAACACGTACCTAGAGATATTAAAAGCAATGTCTTTTAAACTCAGGCATTCTCATACTTTCCCACTCTGAGATTCATGAAATGGTTTCTAAATCAAACTATAGTATAATCTAGTTGACCGATACTGACATATTTGATCATTTGGTACTACATCTAGATGATAGAATATCTATTATTGGTTATTCTGACTAAGTTGTTGTCTGCTTCCTAGCCAATGTATAAAAATTTTAAAATAAATTAATTAAGAGTAATTTTTGTCAAGGATTCTCGCCTTAAATATATGAAACACAGTGTTTCACAGTACTGCTTCCAGAGCATACATGGTGGACAAATATTTTCCCCCAGTATTTGATGGGTCTTTTCATTATAGCCATTGTTTCTTTGGCATTATAAAAAGTTCTTACTTTCATGTAGTTGCATTTATTTCTGTTTGCTGGCCAATGTCATTGAATCATTGACTATGCCTCTAAATTAAATGCCATGAATTCTGCCTATGTTTTCCTCAGTATAACTTATAGTTTAAGCCTATATTTATTAAATATATATCTATGTTTATATTTTAATAATAAAATGTCTATATTTATCTTTAATATTAAAATGTCTATATTTATTAAAGACATAAAGGTCTGTAATCTATTTTTACATTACTTTTGTGGAGGTACTAATAGAAATCGAAGAGGTCTATCTATGGGCTATAAGAGGTCTGTCTTTAGGGCTGGAGAGATCACACAGAGGAAGGGCCTTGCATGATCGATCCAGGATGGACCCAGGTTCATTCCCGCATGCCATGTGGTCCTCTGAGCCTGCCAGAAGTGATTTCTGAGCACAGAGCCTGGAGCTGGGGCTGTGTTCCAAAAGACAGATCCTCAGGTATATTGAGAACTTCTTCAAGGAAGATGCAAAGAGTATGAAGTAGCTAAAGGGAAGTTTCTTCAACAAATGGTGTTGGGAAAACTGGTCAGTCACATGTTTAAAAGAAAACTTAGAACCATATCAATTTATTCTTATTTTTCATATAAATTAATAATTGATAGACATTTAGATTACTTCTATTTTGACTATTATAAATATAGTGGAATGACAATTACCTTTGCACATATTATTGGATAGGATAGATACCTATAGTAGAGGAATTTATTTATTTTGGTTTTGAACCACACTCAATGATGCTCAGGGGTTAATCCTTGCTCTGCACCCAGGAATTACTCCCGGGGGGGCTCTTGGGAACCATATAGAAATATGGGATGGCATATGGATAACCATATGGGAGAGTGAGTGTAGGTCAGCAAATGCAAGGCAAATGCCTACCTTCTATACTATCACTCTGACCTCTTAATTCTCCTTTAAAGAAATATATATATAATAAAATAGTAGTGTAGGATGACATCCAGAGTAGGATAAAACCCAATAGAATAGAAAAAAGCAATTAAAAATAATGCATTAAGAATCTTTTATATGTGATACGGTTATGCAGTTATTTTCCTAAAACTTTTATTCTGTCATACATAAATATGGTTGATGCATAAAATATATTTGTGAGCAGAACAAAAGTTTAAGAACTGAATCAGGGTCCAGGAGATAGCATGGAGGTAAGGCGTTTGCCTTTCATGCAAAAGGTCATCGGTTCGAATCCCAGTGCCCCATATGGTCCCCCGTGCCTGCCAGGAGCAATTTCTGAGCATGGAGCCAGGAGAAACCCCTGAGCACTGCTGGGTGTGACCCAAAAACCAAAAAAAAAGAACTGAATCAGTTGTCCTCTAGTAATTCCTTTGAATGGTTCTAATTTACTTTTTAAATTTCACTGTTCTTCATTTATAATTAAATTGGCAGCATGAAAGAGAATGATAGTCAATGTTATTGACACTGTCACAAATCACTAAAAGTACAGAGTGTATACTATTCTTGACAGAGCCAGTTTGAACAATAATCTTGGAAATAAATATACTGTCTTTGGAGAGATGATTAGGGAAAAGAACAGTGAAAATTAAAACTTAACACTAAAGAACAGTGAAAAATTAAACAGTGAAAATTAAACAGAAAAGCAAAACTGCTTTCTGAGTGAATGAATCTGTAATTATAGTTACCAAAAGTGAGACTCTCTTTTAAAAAATGTGCTAAATACATATGAAATGGCATTCCAAAATTTTATTGTAAAATTTCAGAAAACCTTTTAAGTTAATATCTATTGGGAAAGTAACACATAATAACTATAAACAAATACACAAATAATAGTCACTGTGATAGATAATATTTTTCCTGGACTGACTTTAAAAAGTCAAGCAAAGGCACTGTGCTGCCTGGGGTGTATGGTACCCAAACACATGTCATCTGCATTTCCTATCTTCTGATGTGGACTCTTCTACTTGCATGCTGGACTGTGTATCAGAGCTCTCTCAGCCTTCCCTTTGGAGAAGCCTGTGTTTTTCTCTTGAGTATGTTACGCCTCTCCCTCCCCACCCCCATCCATTTCCTCCCCTTCCTCATTACTTGCAAATAAAATCTGTTTTTTTTTTTATTTTGTTTTGTTTGGGGGCCACATCTGGAAGTGCTAAGGGGTTACTCCTGGCTCTTCACTCAGGAATCACTCTTGGTGGACTTGGGGAACCATAGCGGATTCCATGGATTGAACCCAGTTTGCCATGTGTGAGAAAAATGACCTACCAGCTGCACTATTGCTCCAGTCCCATAAAATTTGTTTTTACTTTTTAAAAAAGCAATAACAAACCTAGAGGTAAGGCACTTGCCTTGCACACAGTTGGCCCATATTAAATTTCTAGCACCACAAATGGTCCTAGAGCACCATCAAAATGATACCTGAACACAGTAACATGAATAATCTTGAAGCATAGTCAGGTGTGCTCTAACTCACTCAGCTGTTTAAAGAAAGTCCAGTAGAAGCAAGGAGAGTAATAAAGTAGCTAAGAATGTCTGCCTTGTAAATGTATGATCATGAGCCCAAATCCAACATGCATCAAGTATGATCCTGACAGTGCAGATGATTGTGGCTGAGATTCTCGGTACCACAGGAATTTCCAGCTATATTGTACAAAGGTATGTAAGTAACACAAAAGGGATGTGAACCCCTGCTTCCAGTAAGGTCCTCAAGTATAAAGATATGTGGAGAACGAAAGAAATTGAGGAGGAAAGAAGATGACAAAATGAGGGAACAGAGGTCATGTGTCTTGATATACCAATAAAGTGGGAAAATGGTATAATTATGTATCCCAAAATTCAGACTCAATAAATACTAAAAACATGAGATATAAACTACAACCACTAATCTTTGAAATATTCCTGTCAAGGTGGATGGCAGGCAGGAGGGGTGAGGGTGAAGTGGGAAGAGGTGGGAGGGAACATGGGAATTATTAGAGGGAAGTTGACACTGGTGGTGGGATTGGTGTAGAATACTGTATGGCTAAAACTCAACAATCAATAACTTTGTAATCATGATGTTTTAATTAAATTGAAAAATCTTAAATTAAAATTTAAAAATAGATGTGGTAGTAAAAGAAACTCAGGCTCAAACAAAAAAACACCCTAGTGAATAGGGTATACATCAAAGAACTAATATCCAAAGTTTAAAAAGCACTCACAAAGTTTACCAATAAAGAAACCAATAATCCTGTCAGGAAATGGGTAAAGGAAATAATAGATATCTCTAGGAAAAGGGCATGCATGTAGCTAATAAGCATACAAAAAGTGTGCAGCATCACTTATCAGGGAAACAATATGGGGCCCAAAGCCATAGCACAGCGGTAGGGGTTTGCCTTGCACCGGGCCATCCCAGGACAGACCTAGGTTCGAATCCCCAGCATCCCATAGCCTACCAGGAATGATTTCTGAGTGCAGAGTTAGGAGTAGCCACTGAGCACTGCTGGTGTGACCCCATAAAAACAATAATATGCAATCTCATACCAATGAAAATGGTATCTATCAAAAAAATACTGGAAACATTGTTAGTAATGTTGTGGTAAAAAAGAAACTCTCCTTCACTGCTGATAAGAATGTTGTTTGGTTAATTTTCTCTATGAAATATATGAAGATTTCTCAAAAAATGAATAGAGCTACCATATGACTGAGCTATTCCACTTCTTGGCATATAACCCCAAACACAAACAAGCAATGATCACAAAGGACATACATATACCTCTGATCATTTACCCAGGATATAATACCCAGGATATGAAAACAACTTAAATGTCAAATAACATAAATGGACAAAGAAATTGTGGTATAAATATATGTAATGAAATGCTATACAACCGCAAGAAACAAATGAATTCATGAATTTTGCTGCAGCTTGATGAAACAGAAGGATAGTATGTTGAGTGAAATGAGAGGTAGGAGGTATAAGCATTGAATATCACTGTGTGGTGTTTGAGAGAACAAAACAAGTATCTAAGCAATATGCAGGAATAAGTATAAGGACCAGATTAGGGGAAATAGATGGATGGAGGTGATCCAAGGACATGAAATAGGGGGTGATGAGGTGATGTAACTGTGCACACTAAGACTATAAATGTAACACTATTGCAAAAATAACTTAAACTGTAATACAATAAATCAAATTTCAATTAAAAACTTCAAATTAAATGAATGAATTAATTTTTTAAGTTGTATGAGCACCTTATACAGATAGTACAACCCCTGATGTGCACGCATATGAGCATCACAGTTCATCTTCTCTTCTCAAGCACTACAACTAAAGAATACAACTTCCCATAAAGAATGAGCACAAGAACCACAGGAAAATAATTGAAGCCTTTTATTTTATTTTATTTTATTTTATAATATAATGACATCTGAACATAAGTAATAAAGAGCCTTCAGTGAGCATCATGGCTAACTGTGCATGCACTGCAATCTGATCTATAGCTTCAGGGAGCACACAACCAGGCACATGATCATCACAATAACAATATCAATGATAATCAAAGGAAGAGGGAGAGGGGAGGGAATAATAAAAAATATCAATTAGAAAATTATAAGGCAAAATATGTTTCAGAACAGACAGAGGGATTGAGCTGGAAAACTATCTGTTCTTCCCAGGACCCTGGTAAATTTAGTCCACAGACACTCTAACTGTTGAACTGATGTAACCCCACATGTATTCTGCTTTACTCCTCAGCACCTAAGACAAAGTGTTAGACAAAATTCCAGCATCAAAGTACTGAAACTAGTGAAATTGTAATGTAAAACTCCTATCTTTGAATGTTTGCTCACCCACCTATCTTTCCTCATTAGTGGGAACTATTGTTCTTGTTTCTTTCCATCCTAGAGCACCAAACAGTCCTGGGCACATTAAGGAGACAATTCATTAATATGTATGGGTTAAATACAATGTGGGCTGATGAATCTGTTTATCACATATATGATGCAAATTATTTGTAAAATACAAAACCTAGCTGTATCAAGAAAGGTCACATCAGACCAATGTTTTTCAACCATGGTCATAAAGCCTCCAGTGAGCACCCAAGATAGTCTAAGAAGGACACATGTATAAAGTCACATACATGAGGGGCCAACCAGTAGGACAGGAGAGTCAGAGGAGGAAAACAATCTCTGGAAGAAAATTACATTTGGAAAGAGTTTGAAAAACACTGATACAGACAATACTATTACTTCACTCTCTGAATACCATAGGAAATACCTCAGATGTATATATTATACAAAGTACCTACTTTTAGGAAAAGTTATTTATGGGTGGCCAGAGAGATAGCATGAAGGTAAGGCATTTGCCTTGCATGCAGAAGGACAGCAGTTCGAATCCTGGCATCACATATGGTCCCCTCAGCCTGCCAGGAGCAATTTCTGAGCGTAGAGCCAGTCCTGAGTGCTGCCGGGTGTGACCCCAAAACACAAACAAAAAGAAAAGTTATTTCTTTGAGAAACTGGCTATTTTCTTTTCAAGCAATTAAAGCTTTGTGATTCGTCAAGCTTATCTCTTTAACTAAGCCCAAGAATATTCAGTTAATTATAAAATGGTTTAAAACCATTTTAGGATAGATCTTCCTAAGTATTTATTCTCATACCTTTATTTTTCTGACTATTTCTTTTGTCATGATGTCATTATTTTATAAAGTAAAATTTATCCTATTTCAAATATTTTATTAGACACATTAATCATTTAGGAAAACAAATACACAAATAATAATATTATAAAATATTTTAAGTATTCACAAAATAATTTTTTTTTTTGGTTTTTGGGTCACACCCGGCAGTGCTCAGGGGTTACTCCTGGCTCCATGCTCAGAAATTGCTCCTGGCAGGCATGGGGGACCATATGGGGCACTGGGATTCGAACCGATGACCTTTTGCATGAAAGGCAAACACCTTACCTCCATGCTATCTCCCGGGCCCCACAAAATAATTTTTTTAATTTAGTAAGCAAAAAGGGAAAATCTCCCTGTGACTAGATAGTGAAATTTTAGTTTTCCTCATTTATAACATACTGTCACTTCACTGAGCAATCAAAACTTTTATTATAGGGCATGGAGCACAGTGAGAAGGAAATTTGCCTTGTACTCAAGTGAGCCTGGTTCAATCCCCAACATCCCATATGGTCCTTCAAGCCTGCCATGAGTAATTTCTAAGCACAGAGCCAGGAGAAATGTGTGTGTGTCACTGGGTGTGGCCAAAACCCAATTATATATATATATATACATATATATATGTATATATATATACATTTGAAAGGATTTCTAATTCATTGTTTTTAATTCCAAGTTGAGGGCCAGAAAGACAGCACAGTGGTATGGCATTTGCCTTGCACACATTTGCTGACCCAGGACGAACCTGGTTTGATTCCTAGCATTCCATATGATCCCCCAAGCCTGCCAGGAGTGATTTCTGAGTGCAGAGCCTGGAGTAACCCCTGAGACCCTCCAGTTGTGGCTCAAAACCAAAAAAATAAAATAAAATAAAATAGAAAATAAATACCAACTTGAGGATAATTTAACTCTGTTCAATAAGTCCACATGATTCAAAATCAAATATCTAATAAATATATCTCTAGGATTAATGCTGGTTTAGACACTTCTATCCATATTTTAATTCCAACTTATCAACTCCTTTACTACTAACAAAGTTTCAGGTAGATGAATAGAATACAATAGAAAAATAATTTTAAAAATCACATAAGTGTTTGTATTATATGGAGACAATTTAGATTTGGGGAGCCTGAAGAGATAGTATAGCAGATAGGGTGCTTGTCTTGGAAATGGCCAAGTTGGATTTAATCCAAAGAATTCCATATGGTCCCTTGAGCCCTGGTACGAGTGATACTCGAGTCTGTATCCAGGAATAAACTAGAACATAGCCAGCTAGATTGAGAAAAGAAAACCCCCAAATTTTGATTTCCTAATTTGACAAATGTCATTTGGAATTAAAATTTACATGTAGGGAGGAAATTCAGAAAAAATACATAAGCAAATATTTAATAATCAAAAGTGTGGCTTTTTTAAAGCCAGAGTTATAAATCACAAAGAAAAATTTCATATGACATTTTAACAAAGTTATGTATATCAAAAATAATACCTGAAAAATCAAAAGGAAAAGGACAAACTGGGAAAACATTTGCAGACTACTTAATAGGATGTTGAAATATTTCAGCTTTAGCATTCAAGGCAACATGTGACAACTACCCGGATTCTGAAACTTCTAAAGGAAGTGTCTGAAAACCGGTTTTGCAACCCTTAGCCATCTTTTGAAAGCACATCAGGGTTGAAGTTAAGAGATTAAAAATTGAAGTTGAACATTCTTTAGAAAAAGTTGTTGATATATAATGAAACATACATAATAAGAAAAGAGGCTAGTACTTAAACCTCTCAAAATTCTAGCAGCACTAAAGATTCAAGAATTGGATTGCCACCACAAAAGCATGCAAAGAAAAATGGACTGGATTTGACTCAACCTTGGATTTCTTTAAATTTAGTTAAAGAGCCAGGATTTACCTATCCAAATTCAGATGACATCCTTCAAAATCCTATAAATAATACAATAAATACTATTTTATGTAATAATAAAATTTAATTTTAATTTCAATAATTATTAATTGATGATAACAATAATATTATAATATATATAAAAGAACTTAAAAACTTAGTAGGTGAAATTTTAAAAAAAATCACTGAATGGTATCACCTGCAAAGAAGTAGGAGCTGAAGACAGAAAAAGTGAGCCTAATGATGAATTGCAAAATACCTGCGTGCACAGGTTGAAAAATAGCCTTAAAATAAATGAAGAGAAGATGGAAAATACCCTCAAAATAAGCAAAGATGACAGTGGAACTCTGGGATAAATTAAATAGAAGCAACATAAGAATCATTAGAGTCCCCAAACCCCAAGAAGAAAAACTCTCATAAAGAATCCACAGCCAAGGAAATCAATGCTGACAAGTCCCCAGAAAGGAAGAGTACATGTACCCACATCCTACATGGCCAAAGAGTGCCAGATACAAAAGACACATATAAAGGCATGCCAAAACCATTCTAATCATAATAATAAAAACCACACATAAATATAAAATAGTGAAAACAGCAAGATCAAAAAAGGGACATTACATACAGGAAGCATCCTTAAGATTTACAGAAGATTTATTACAGGCAACCCTCCAAGCCTGAAGGCAGTGGTGGGATATAATGAAAAAACTCAGTGAGATCCCTGCCAGGCACTTTGGCACACAAGACATTTTGAACTGCCTCTGCTCTGCTCCAGACTGTAGCTCTAAACCACCCAGCCCGGAACAGCTCCTGAGGGCACGTCATCAGAGGTGAGTTATCCCCAATGACAAATGGCAAGGCCTTATCTCTGCCATGTGCTTTGGCACATGGGAGACATTTTTAACTGCCTCTACTCTGATCCTGGCTATGACCATAAAACATCCCACCCAAAATAACTCCTGAGGGCATGACATCAGAGGTGAGCTGTCACTGCCCAAGTCACCGCCATGGATCAATCTGAACAAACCACAAATAAGAATCAAGAGTATATGAAAATAGAAATCAGAAAACTACAAAATAAAATAACAGAACCAAAAGAAAAAAAATCTTGGCAGGCAAAATGAAAACCTCACTGCATTTCCTCTCCAGCAGAATAACAGCAGCTGAGGACCGAATCAGTGAGAGCTGGAGATAAGATGCAATAACTTCTCCATGCAACAGAAGAAATTGGAAAAGAGCCTTAAAGAAAACAAGCAGACAATGGAAAAAATCCTCAAAGAATGTGAACAGAAACAACAAAAGAATCAATGGAGTCTCAGAGTCCCAGGAAGAACATCCCCAAGAGCATCATTACAGAGAAACTCCCAGAACTAAAGACTGCATGCAACCAAATCCTACATGCTCAAAAAGTACCAGTTAAAAGAGATCCAAAGAAAAGCACCCCAAGACACATCCTAGTCACAATGACAAATCCCATAGATAGGAATAGATTAACTGAAAGCTGCAATATCAAAAAGGAAAATTATACTCAAAGAAAATTAAGATTTATAGCAGACCTGTCAAAAGAAACCCTCAAGGCCATAAAGCAGTGATGGGATATAGTGATAAAACACAATGAAATGAATTGTGTTCCCTAGATTGCTGCACTCAGTCAGACTCACAATTATGTTTGAAGGAAGTATACATAGCTTCATAAATAAATAACTTTACAGCCTCAAAACAGTCTCAAAATAAAAACTGAAAGGTCTAATTTAAGATAAGATAGACTAAGAGACACACCAAAGTCCTATGTAGACATTAAGTCCCATGACAATTATCTTTCTCAATGGGTTAAATACATCAGTTTAAGAAACACAGTGACAAAATGCATCAAAAAGCTGAATCCAACATTCTGCTGCCTACAAGAAATACAATATTCAGAAACACATCTGAATATTGATATAAAAACTCAATGAAGAGGGTCTCTGTTTCTTGTTTTATTAATTGCTATGTTCCTAGTGTATATAACAGTGTTTTCTCATAATATTATCCCAATAATTTTGTTCTTATTAATGAAGTCCTCTGCTGTGGCTAAGTGAAATGTGATAAGAACTAACTCTATCATGATCATGAGACAGAAAGTGGCTGTTCTCTCAAGCAATTTTCCAGCAGTGATTTAGGAATCTAGAACATACTCCTGTGGGCTTAATCTTGGAGATTTTTAACTTAAATGCTTTCAGTTTAGAAATAAGTTTGGTGGAAAGTTTTGTTTGGATCTAGTTTTTTGGGGGGAGGGGTTGTTTTTTGTTTGTGGAGGTAGGTAGGTGGCGTGGTTTGAGCCAATACACACCTGCACTCAAAACTTATTTCTGACTTTGTGCTCTGGGATCATTCCTGGTGCGTTTGAAGAGCTATGTAGGGTACCAGGGATCAAACCTAAGTCTGCTATGTGTAAAGCAAGCACCCTGCCCATTCTACTATCACTCAAGCCCTGTGTAAATTTTTAAAGAGGACTATAGTTACGCAGATTTGTGATGGGAAGATGGCATTTTTCTTCCTGTAAGATCTTTCATTTCAACCAATGGCACAGGTTTTAAGTCCTGAAGAAAGTGGGGAAAAAAACTTACTTGGAAATGGTATGTTTCTTAGAATCAAAAAGATGACTCTTTCTACTGGCTCTTACTGAGTGTAAAAACAATCTTCATGTTTCTATCTGGAATGACGTTCATCTTTCATGTAGCTCACCTCATTCAGTCTCGAACTATGCACCTAAAAGACATTGTAAAATGCCAAGTAATCTCATCCAGGATTCTTACCAGGGAGAAATAACTCATCATATTTTATTTAAATAAGTTAAATTATAACTCAGAAGTGGAGAATGATAGAGCTTGAGTATTTTCTCTTAGCAGAGATCTCATCATGGAAAACCTCTTGATATGCATTGAACAATCGAGGTAACTCCTTAAGCAATAAAGTCCTGTTTCATTTTCTATATATAACTGTGAGAAATATTTTAGGAATAGGGGCTGAAGAGACAGTGGAGTAAGGATCTTGCCTTCTATTGGTTGTCCTGGGTTCAGTTCCCCAGACTATACAGTGCCCTGAGAACCATCGGGAGTAATTCCTGAGTGTGGAGTCAGAAGTAACCTCTAAGCTTCTCCAAGTGTGACCCCAAAACCAAAAAAATAAAAAAGAAACATTTTAGGAATAAATATTTCTTGTCATATGGACCAATATAAAAAGTAGAACTAACTGTAAATAAAAATAGATTTCTTCCTACTTTCTCATTCTTAACCACAAATTAGTTACTCCTGGAAAAAAATCTAAGTTCTACTCAGTATGTAGATAAGAGAAAATACTTGATGCAATTTCATGCTTGGTCTGTGTTATCTTCAGTTCTATTTATCAAGTGGTTTGCAATATATTTTAAATGTATTAGTTCTAAAATGCATGTTAATATCTATTCACAGATTATTAGACCTGTGACTATTTTGCACAACAGAAGCTAGTCCAGGGCATATATAAAAGAGCTAAAATAACACTTTATTATAGAACCATGTACTTTGATTCTTAACCCTTCTTTCAACTAAAGTCTGATTAACCCTTATTTTGCATTCAAGCTTAACAAATATGTTTAACTAATTTTTAAATCTAAAGTGCCTGGGCAGACAAGGAAGTAGTAAAGAGGTTAAAGTGCTTACCTTGCATGCAGCCAACTCTAACTTAATCAAAGGCACTACATCTTGTCTTAAGCATCACTGAGATATCACTAACCAGAAAACCAAAGTAAATTCTGACATTTCTGGGTTTGGCAGAGCTCCTCCCCCTCCCAAAACAGAGCAAAACAAAAAAGAGAGTTGGAAGGAAAATAAGGCCAGGAAAATGACATAACAATAGGCATCTACAATTATTCAGAGATGTGATGGATAATAATTTCTACAATTAATAATTACCATTATTATTCATAATTAAGATGTCAAAACCAAAATTTAACTTATAGGAATATACTATAATGTATAACAGAAAGTTTTCTAATTAAAAATATTTTTAACCAGAAATAGCTTTAAAATAAATTGGTTTAAAAGAGACAAATATCTTTTTTATTTTTTGAAATTACTTAAGAGCATGTATCACACAGTTGACATAGTTGATTAGAATACATTTATTTTCAGGAAAGTGGGAACAAAATTTGTTAAGAGAAAAAATTAAAAAAGTACAGCAACAAGAAAATTTGTGAAAATTATTGTAATTCAAATAAGGGCATTAAATAATTGTCAGAAAGTTTAGTAAGCTCTTATTGCTAATTGATCATTTTGTTACTTCTTCTATTTCTGAACATCAAGTGGCTTCAAAAACACATTGATGCTAAACTAGCATGTACCTATGGGGATGACAGTATTAAAATAATTGGAATTGTCCATAAATTCCAAGCACTATCGCTGAGACTTCAGCATGTTTTCGACTACCATGTCCTCAGAAGTACAAGAAGACAGGAGAGTGGGGAAAAGCTGCCCTTATCCCCTCCAAAACAGTTCTGATTCTTTTAGCCCAAGTATCACTAGATATGGCTAAAAATGTTTTTGTTTAATAAAAAAAAGGTTGACAAATATCTTTATATATACTCTAATGAATCCATGACAAGATCAGGGAGATAGTATAGGAATGATAACTTAAGCCTAGAATGAGATCTACTTGGGCTCAATTTCTGGTACCACATGGTCTCTGAACCTCTCCAGAGGGTGTCCTGGAGGTCTCTAAACATCATAAAGGAGCCCTGATCCTCCCCAGAACTCCATTCCCATAAATATCTCGTGGGATTAGAGAGCACTGTTTGGGAGGTTTCAGGCACAAAAACAAAATGAAACAAAAGTCCATAACATGATGCCAAATTTATTAGCCTTAAAAAATGCAAACTAGGGGCCCGGGAGATAGCATGAACGTAAGGCATTTGCCTTTCATGCAAAAGGTCATCGGTTCGAATCCCGGTGCCCCATAGGGTCCCCCGTGCCTGCCAGGAGCAATTTCTAAGCATGGAGCCAGGAGTAACCCCTGAGCACTGCCGGGTGTGACCCAACAACCAAAAAAAAAAAAAAATGCAAACTAGCTCACCACAAAAAGTGGTGAATGCTGATAGGGAAATAATTACACTAACAACTAGCATGATAATGTTAATGAATGAGAGCAGTAGAATGCCTGTATCAAATAAAGGCAGAAGAGGAGGGAGATGGGGACATTGGTGGTGGGAATGTTGCACTGGTAAAGAGGGGTGCTCTGTTTATGACTGAAACCCAACTACAATCATGCTTGTAATTATGGTGCTTAAATAGTTTATAAAATAAAATCAGTGAATTAAAAATGACTGAGATGAATAGATACAATTCTCATATAATTATATATTTATACATAATAGATGTACATAAAATTCATTTGAATATTTAGAGGGACAAGAGAGATAGTAGTGGGCAGGATGTATCCCATGCAAATAGCCACCCCAGGTTCTGTCCTCAGCATCCCAAATGGTTCCCTCAAACACTACCAAAGTATAGTTATGAGTAATCCCTGAAATTGTCAAGTATGGCCCCCAAACAAAAACAAAATGAAAACAGAGGACCAGAGATAGTAGAGCAGGTAAGGCACCTGCCTTGTATGCGACTAACCCAGTCTGATCCCCAACACCCTGTGTTTTTTTTCTCCAAGACTACCAACAGTGATTCCTGAGCATAAAAATAGTGATTAAAAAAGTAACTTCCTACAAACCTTTTATATTTATTATATCTATTCAATGACATAAATAAAAGCATTATATTATAAACATAAATAAGGATTGTGCTAGTACTTAGTGATTTGGACTGATATGATCTTACTTTATATTTCATTACATTTTAGTTAAGTTCCTTGAAAGAGAAGATGAGTGTTTTGGGAGTATACAGTTAAAGAGACCAAAGTTAGTCTAATGCTTGTGGGATCAAGTTCAAAATTAAAACTTTGAAGTTTAGCTCTGAAGAGTAGCTCAACTTTTCGCCAGGGCTAGCACTTTAGTAGAAAAGGGATTGGTAGTGGGAAAGACACTATAGTCAGGGCAATCAGCAGATTCAGGAGCTGAGGGGAAAAGAGAATGAGTGACAGTTCTGTAGAGAAGTGGAACCAACTGACACTGGAAAAATATAACATTACTCACCTTTTTTCTAGATTCAATGGCAATCCATAGTGATTGTCTAAAAAAAGAACAGGGTGAGCAGGTTAAAGTGGTTAAGGAGACATCTTACAAGCAAAGGTGTCGTTTAAGGTAAGCTAATATTAAGGGAGGGATGATAAATAGTAGTTTAATTCCAAAATATTATCAGGAAATAAAAATTGACAAGATTTGGAATTGACTAAAATTGTAATGTGATGAAGGAGGAGTAAAGTAAGACTTTATCTTGAAGTTCCAGTCTGAGCAGTTAGGTACATACATGGAGAACACGATAGAGGAACAGAGTACAATGGGATATAGAGCAGGAACCTAAGAATGAAATTGCAGGACTACAAAATGTGGAGTTTAAGTACAATATTCAAATAGACATGTCAATGATGAATAAGTATAAATGTCAAAAATCCAGATGTTGGGCCAGAGAGATAACATGGAGGCAAGGTGTTTTCCTTGCATGCAAAAGGACAGTGGTTTGAATCCCGGCATCCCATATGGTCCTCAGAGCCTGCCAGGAGCGATTCTGAATGTAGAGCCAGAAGTAACCCCCTGAACGCAGCCAGGTGTGATCCAAAAACAAAAACAAACAAAAAAAAAGCCAGATGTCAAGATTGGGTATAAGGTTCAGGTCCTACATTTCCATTATCGGTTCCACAATGTTAAAGGTACAATAGGTTTTATTGCCAAACTCATGACAAATGTTTTCTGGATAAATTATTTTTGCAAGTTTGGTTTCATAGAATTAAGTCACTTATACTTTCCAAAGATCTTTGTGAATGCATAATCTGATTTTGCAAGCTGATTGCAGTTTAATATGGGGATACAACAACATCACATAAAACACAGATGACATCCCTATATGGTGAAATGCATCCAAACAGAAGTTTATAGTCACATTCTAGAGAAGTCATCAGGACAAGCAGAAATATGAACAGATCTTTGCAATATGTGAAATATTAAAGCTATGGTCAAGACCTAGATAAAACGGGTTAATAAATGTTATGCTAGTCCAAGTGCCCAAGAACAGATAATTTGATTTTTAAAAATGTTATAGGACATATATACAATGAAATACTACTAGGTTATAAGAAAAGATGAAGTCATGCAATATGCTGCTACATGAATTGATCTGGAGACTATAATTTCATTTTGAGTGAAGGTAGTCAAAAAGAGGCAGACACACAGAATTATCTGCATTTATATACAAGGTATAAAATTTTTTTACAGGGAAATAACAAATGGCCAAAGGCAAGTGGAACAAAGAGCAGGAGAAATGGTCTTTCAGTAGTATGCTTGCAACTGGAGTGAAGGTAGGTGGAAATAGGTTAGAGAAGGACACACTGGGAGTAAGAGAGAAACTGGGCATGGAAGAGGGAAATAGAGACTAATGAAGAAATTATTGTTGGAACATTGTATGCCTGAAGTCTAATATTGAATAACTTTGTGACTATGTAATTCATGGTAATTCAACTAAATTTTTTTATATTAGTGACCAAAAGGACTGAAGAGGAGTCTGGGGAGGTAGGAATTTAGGAAGGATAAAAGCTAAATTAAAATGTCAGTTCTAGAATAAAGTAGAACATAACTAGACAAACTATTAATATTATCTTTACTGATCATCTTACAAGTACACATCTTCAATTTTCAAAGCATTGTCACCTATTTTGTTCATTTAATTTTCATGTAAATTCCCTCAAGGCAACTCGAATGAATATTGAACTCATCAGATGATGAAACTGAATCTCTAAGTTTAAACTCTAAGTTAAATAACTCAACTATAAACACTCAAGTAACAAGTAGCAGGGTTCATGATTCATACACAAAGGTTATGATTTCAAATTTTATATTCCACAACTGCTTAAAATTCCAGAAAAAAAAACATGAAAGAATGGTAAGCTGCCACTTCTTTAAAAAAGTTTTCTTTAAGAGACAGCCTTATAGAAAATACCCAGGACCAAATATAGTATGAAACATTGTATACAGTTCATGTTCTCATGCAAGGAAAGCCATGAAATGGAGAGCATGGAAATTAATGTGATTGTGTTGTTGCTAAATTAAACCTGAGCAATTATCAGGTGGGCAAGCCAGTATTTTTTTTTATTTCAGCTACTTGTTTAAGTAATGTTCCTACTAGTTTAAATAATGTTTCCATCACTGGTATAGTCCTAATAATTAAAATATATCTGATGATATTAAAAAATTCATTACTTTTTAAACATACTACTTCTTTGTTCATACTATTTCTACCATACTATTTCTACTCATTTTCTAGCAAATTGAAAATGCATCCTATAAGTCCCACTTACCATCTGCCAAACAAGTCCTCTTCTGATTCCAGGAATGCAGCTTTACCTTTTGACCCCCTCGGGGCCGGGCGGTGGCACGGGAGGTAAGGTGCCTGCCTTGCCTGCGCTAGCCTTGGACGGACAGCGGTTCGATCCCCCAGCTCCCATATGGTCCCCCAAGCCAGGAGCGACTTCTGAGCGCATAGCCAGAAGTAACCCCTGAGCGTCACTGGGTGTGGCCCAACCCCCCCCAAATACCTTTTGACCCCCTCAAACTCTTTGTTTGTACTTCTACAGACCTTCATACAGTCTAAAAGTGCTTTTTTTATATACCAATACAATTTGACTTTTACGATAGTATCACCAGTACTAATACTTAGGTATCTAAAGTATGTGACAAAACAAAGGAACAGTCAGGCCTTGGCTTCACATCTTCATATATATAGGAATAATTTGCTGGCTCAGTCATTTCCAAATTTCTTCCACAGATTTTCATTATATATGTTATACTGTGGGGTAGCAGATATAATCTTCCTAAAAGTATTTTTAAAAAGTTCGAAATCTTGGGTCAAAGAGATATAAAGGGCTTATGGCATTTATATTGCATGATAATGACCCTGGTGCAATCCCCAGCACCACATATTGTCTCCTGGAGACCACCAGGAGAGAATCCTGAGCACATAGCCATAAGTAAGCCCTGAGTAATACTGGTTGTAACCGACCCGCCACTACTTAAGAGTTACAAATCCTGGGATCAAAGTGATAGTACAGTGAAGTGGGTATTTGTCTTGCACTTGGCTGAAGCAGGTTTGATCTCTGGCATCCCATATAGTCCCCCAAAACTGCCAGGAGCAATTCTGAGTATAGAGCCAGGAGTAACCCCTGAGTTGTGCTGGGTGTGGCCCCAAAACAAACAACAACAAAAAGAGTTACAAATCTTTCATGTTTATTATAGTTTAATATCTTTTATATTGCACATACATTTTATTTTACAGATATACATTTTATTTTGCAGATATAATATTACTGAAATAATAGAAGCATGTTACTAAATCTCTCTAATTTTAAATGGGAATCAAAGAAATAGCTCAATGCTTGGAGTGCATTCTTTGCATACAGATGATCCCCAGCATCCATGATCTTCCAAGTAACTCCAGGGGTGACTCCCAAGCACAGAGCCTAGAGGAGCCACTTGTGAGCACAAAACAAAAAGAAGCAATTCCTCAAAACAAACAAACAATCCCTCAAAATTATATGAGTGTTATAAGTACAACTTTCTAATATGCATCTCTACTATTTCATTATCTCAAAATAATTTTAGAATGTTATATTTAACTATTTATAACAAATCATATAACCTTGCTACAAAACACAAGGAGAGATAACTCAAATAAAAAAATCTTTTTGCATAAAGATCTAGAAAGCTTCTTTAAATTCTTAATCTGACTTTTTCTATAAAATGAAGATACACTAATCATTTTTATCTACATAACACTCAAATTGGAGAAAGGCTCTATTTTCTAATGACTAGTTATTAAAATACATTTTAGATGAAAGGCATAAATTCATATGTCTATACAAACTACAGAAAAATAATAGAATTATCACACTCATGAAAAATTAAGTACTGAGGGAGAGAGCTATTAAACCACAGAATGTTTTAGTGTTTATATTTAAGAATCACTATTTTGGGGCCTGGGAGATAGCATGGAGGTAAGGCATTTGCCTTTCATGCAAAAGGTCATCGGTTTGAATCCCGGTGCCCCATATGGTCCCCCGTGCCTGCCAGGAGCAATTTCTGAGCATGGAGCCAGGAGTAACCCCTGAGCACTGCCGGGTGTGACCCAAAAACCACAAAAACAAAACAAACAAAAAAAAGAATCAGTATTTTATATTGCTTTCATTGAATTAATGTCTTTTGGTTTGCCAGAATAAAATATTTACACAATGCCTTGCAATTCATGCTTTAATAATTATCTTTGCTATGGTCTGAATATTAGAGTTCCCCATCACAAATTTATACATTGAACCTATCCCCAGTAGGTATTAGAAGGTATTGGAAGGTATTAGAATAGGTTTAAAAATGGGGGGCAGAGCAATAGCACAGCATTAGAATATTTGCCTTGCATGCGACTGACTCAGGACAGACCTGGGTTTGATCCCCAGAGTTCCATATGATCCCCTGAGCCAGGAACAACCCCTGAGTACAAGGTGTGGTCAAAAAGAAGGAATAGATTAAAATAGTTCATAAAGACTTGAAAGTTAGTACAGTGGGTAAGGCACTAACCTTATACTTGCTGACCCAGGTTCAATTGTCAGCACCCTATATGATCCCCCAAGCCCTGCCTAAAGTGAGCTTTGGAGTAAGAGTCAGGAGTAATTCCTGAAATTTATATTAAAGTTAAATATAATATTTTAAAGGTCATAAAGGTGAGGCTCTCAAGAATAGGAGGAATGGAACCCTCAGACTAATAGTCATGAAAGAACTATCATCCTGTTTCTCCTACATGAAATCACAGCAACACAGGCACTAAAGAGACCAGAAATGAGCCCTCACTAGGTACTAGATTCACTTTGTATTTGGCCTTTTCAGCTTCAAGAACTATAAGAAATTTTTACTGTGTAAGTCACCCAACCCAGCATATGGAATATTTGCTACAGCATTCCAAAGCACCTAAGATAGTCCCCATCTTACATCTAGGAAAAATTAAGATTAGATAATCAATAAGTTAAAAAAGGAGCCATGTCACATCCCCAGGCCATATAGCATGTTAGACAAGTGCTGATAAATTACTGGCCCTTGAGATATTTTTTTTTCTCAGCTATAGTTTCATACCATAGTTGCCTTGTAGCTTGGACTCTTCCAATGCTGCTTCTTCTGCTGTTTTGTCCTTGGTGACAAATGTCTTTGCCTTCCAAAGTTACATCATTTTCATTCCCTTTTCTCTATTAGTTGGCGTCCTTGTTCATTTTGATCCAATTAGATCTGTCTTTCTCTTTTGGAGATGTGATGATTGACCCTAACTCGTTCATGGTAGGCTGCTGGAAAGGCAAAGAAGAATTTCTCTCTTCTGAAGAGATGCCTCTAATCTTGTCCAACACATGTAAATAATAGAAATAGGTCTCTAGCACACTGCATCCTTGTTCAGGTTTAGGTAATGACTTATCACTCCAAGAGACGTTAGTGCCAAAATTCTGACGTGGAAAGAATCTTTTTACACTATTTTTTGAAATGTCTCTGGAAAGGGAATGATTTGAACAAAATGTCTTTTCATTTTGTTCATGAATTGTATTCATGATGAACTTCTGAGATGTCTGTATTGATCTACCATCTATAATATCAGGGGGTTGTATCTGATCAAACCCAGTACTTATACCCTGTGTGTGTGCTGTAAATCCACAGTAGACATCACTGCTTAACTGTGCATGAGGTGCAGCACTATTCCCTGGCGTCTCTAAAACATTCGGTGAGAGGCTGGCAGATTTGGGGGACAAACAACTTTCAGGATGTGTCAGAATAAACTGCTCCTGACTTTTCCCAGAAGGACTTATTTGGGAAGAAGTCCACATACTTTCTTTTGAATTGCTTATTACTTTCTCCATCATAGATGTCCCTGAATTCTCCACAAAGGAAAGTTTCCAGTCATTTTTATACTTACTCTCAGTGTGGGCAGATCCTAAAGCAAATTCCATTTTGTCTGCGTCCTTTGTCTTTTCATTGGAGCTAGGACTGAGGCACATAAATTGATCCCCATGCAGTCTTTGTATGAGGTTTACACCTCTGGAATTTTCATCTTTGAATTCTACTGAGATATTCTTATAAGGCTCCACAGGATACTCTGTTGCTCCTCTGCACTCCTCCCTGACTCCAGTCTCTAGGGTAGACTCCCCAGAGGAAATAGCACCACTTACTGCTGTGCAATTTGACATTAGTATGCTATTATTATTTTCAGAAGGAAAGGCACTCCCTGAAAATGCCCAATAATTCCTGCTTACCACTCCTCTTCCTGCCTCTTTATACTTTACAGGTTCATATAGATCCTCCTCCTCTGAGCTATCTGTCAGTGGAGTCCAGAAGTAATCATTCATGGGTAGGGTATATTGCTTTTCTTCTAAAAGATTATTTCCTTCAGAAGTATGTATGGATTGTGGCATAGCTACAACAGGATATACTTCATCCTCAGTGAGATTCTGTATCTGACTATTTTCTGCTCTGTCAGATTTTCCTTGAGTAGAATCTTCCTGCTGAAGACTATCAGGACTGTCAGGTCTTCCATCTCCTTCATCCCTAACTGTTGGAACTTGTTGACATTCATAAGAGTGACTTACAGGAAAACCCTCCATCAGGATGGAATTTGAAAACTCTGAAGACAAAGTCTTTTCTGACGATTCATTTAGGGGGTGTAAAAAGAAGCTGGAAATGTTTGCTTGTGTATTGAAAAACTGATCATTTGTGAGCACAAGTGGATAATCAGAGGACCTCAAATGGGTGGTTTTCTGATTTCCTACAGTTTTTGAACTTTGGTAAAAGCTACACTGAGGGAATTCTAATGACTTTAGGGAACTCTTCAAATCATGCTCTTGTAGAGAGTTGGACAGGAACTTCTGAGCCCAGTTTATAACATGTTGCAGCTTCTGTGCCTTGGGAACCAAAGTATCTGCTAATAAGCAGAGATCCAGTTCTTTCAGGCATATTTCTCTAATGGTCCTTTCTTGTGGTTTCTGATCCTGAAGCATCTCCACTTCTTCAGGTACCAATCTAGACTCTTCCTGGAGTAGCGACTGCTTTACAGTTGCTAAATAAAGAGAGTCTCCTTGCTTGAATGTTCGATAATCTGAGGGATTCACTTTAGTGTCTTGGGATACAGTTGACAGTGTTTGGCTGTCATTTCTCAAAGATTTAATAATACCGATGCTTTCATAGTAAGCCACACGTTTAGCTCGTAGATGACTGAGGTCAGGGGTTATAGGAGTGTCTGCCTCATTACTCTGAGAATATCCAGTCAATAAAGAAGATAAGGTATCCATCTGCAGATCAAAAGGTAGAAAAGTTGCAAAAACAAACAAATCTTAAAGATTCTTCTATTTATTCTACATACCTTCTATTCCCTCTATATTTTTCTCTATTCTACATATCTACATTTGACCTAAAATTGGGCTGATGAGAATCTTTAAAAAAAATACATCAGCAGATACCCTTAGTTCTGATAGATGGCAAGTTTTATAGAAAAGAAAAAAAAGCAGAATGATGGTTTCCTCCTTCCTAATCTATTTATCCTCATAAGGATAAACTGGTAACTTGACAATTATTAATATAAAAATACCTTTTAAAAGTATTCTATGTGGGGGCTGATGAGGTGGCGCTAGAGGTAAGGTATCTGCCTTGCAAGCGCTAGCCAAAGAAGGACCACGGTTCAATACCTCAGCATCCCATATGGTCCCCCCAAGACAGGGGCAATTTCTGAGCGCTTAGCCAGGAGAAACCGTTTGCATCAAATGGGTGTGGCCAAAAAAAACAAAAAATATATACATTCTATGTGTGTTATCAGCATATCTTGGCCATTTATGATTGACCCTAAATTGATGAATGAGTAAATAAAAGGGGACAAATGAAATTATGACTGTTACTAATAATTAGAACCTAACGCCTTGCATTTATACCTACTTTATATATCTTTTCTGAATTTTAAAGTAATCATGAGAAAGTTTCTGATGTTACAAATCAGGTTTGCTCAGACATAGTATTATATAAGTCCAGAATCCATGACTCTTTCGTCTTCTTGATAATCAAGAGTAATGAAGTCGCTGAACTGTGACTCCAGGTACTCAATGGTTAAGAATTTCCTGCTCTGTACGCAAGAAAACCTTTTATGTCCTAGGCCAGCTGAGTCAGGCAGCAATTAGAGGGGCTTTAAGGTTATTCAATAGGAGGATGGAGCAAAGAGTCAGTGAATAGTGGGTACTCAGAGACCAAACACACTCAAGAATAGTCGAAACTGAACCCCAATTTATTGGGAGTTCTGCTTCATATTTAAGCAAAAAATTATCAATAGTAGGAAGTTGTGTAGGTCAAGCATGACATAATTTTTAGACATAGGATTAAACATTATGTGTCAGCACAATCATTAGACAGCCATCTAAACATTGTATATATTTTATAGATACTTTGTCATTAATTTCATTTACCATAAACACAAATCGGAAAAATACTTATTATTTCCTCTTATATAAGATTCTTGCTAGTCAACAGAAATCAGAAAAATAATTAGTCTTTCCTCTTGGATATGATTCTTGCTAGTTAACTAGTAATCAACAAAATGCAATCCCATTGTCTATTAATGTTATACCAAGGAACTATTGTAAAAAGAGGGTAGATGTAATTAAAAGATCAAACATTTTGAGGCTGGGCGGTGGTGCTGGAGGTAAGGTGCCTGCCTTGCCTGAGCTAACCTAGGACGGACCGCAGTTTGATCCCACGGCTCCCCATATGATCCCCCAAGCCAGGAGCAACTTCTGAGTGAATAGCCAGGAGTAACCCCTGAGCGTCACCGGGTGTGACCCAAAAAACCAAAAAAAAAAAGATCAAACATTTCATAGCCCACACATTACTAAGTAACTGATTAAAAATATGTTGATTCTACCAGCATGGTAAAAATAATATTGTAATTCTATCATATTGAGAAAAATATTATTGCATATTCTTCCAGCAGATTAGGGTAAGTAAGATGTGTACTAGCAATTCTCGTTTTAATGCAAGGGCATATTTTTATGTACTTGGCATTGTTAGTTCTCATTATGCATTAATGTTTAATAAATTCAATGTTGATTTCTTGTTAAGCACTAACCTAGGGCACTAAGTGTCCTTTTCTCAGCAGTGTCTGCTGGGTCTGAAACAACTTTTTCAGTGGGGAGGGTAGACCTACACCACAGCAGTCCTTCTGGTATTCAGCCATCATGCCTGTAGGACAGGGGCTATTGCATCTTCTGGCAGCTGATACATGAGAACCACAGAAAGGGAAAAAGAAGAGGGATGAGATGTAAAAGAGGGATGAGAGAGAAAGAAGAGATAGAGAAATGGATAATAAAGAGAGAGAAGCAAATTGCCTGGCCCAGAGGCAAGAACAGAGGGAGGGAAACCAGGGACTTCAGTGGTAGGAATGTTCATGGGTGAAGGGTGGTATATATTATTATAAGACTGAAACTCAGTTATGAACAACTTTGTGATCACAGTTCCATTATTAGAACCAAATGATTTAAAATTCAGTAAAGGGTATTTAATATAAACATAGCCTGATTATTTCCAGAATTATCTGGCCTTGTCAAAATAGCACCAATGTCAAAAGTATAGATATCTACAAAAGTGGAAACTCTATTCTCTTCAGTAATTTATAATTCAACCTAAAAAAATACCAAGGAAAGAGGCCGGAGCAATGGCGTAGCGGTAGGGTAGGTAGCCTTGCATGCTGCTGGTCTAGGATAGACCTCAGTTTGTCCCTGGCGACCCATATGGCCCTCCAAGACTGGAGTGATTTCTGAGTGCATAGCCAGGAGTTCCAGGTGTGGCCCCAAAATCCAAAACAAAACAAAAATCTCCAAAAAAAAACAAAAAAAATAATGTTGACAGGCTAGAGATAATAGGCTAGGAGGGGGCAGGGCAGTTGCCTTGCACATGGTCAACCCTGCTTTGATACTTACACTACATATACTTCCCTAACTGACAATCTCTAATTGGTAATCTCTGAGCACAAAGCCTAAGCATAACTAAGTATAGCCAAAATAAAACAAACAAATAAAAAATGCTACCACTGAATTTATTCCATATCTTACCCTAAAATCCCATCCAGTGTTTACTAATTGCTCCAATAATGTCCTTTCTAGAAAGAGATTTCAGCTCTGATTTACAATCATGTCTTATTTCTTTAGTTTCTTTCAATATGGAAAAATTCTTCAATATATTCTGTACTCCAATGATGTTTTAATATAGACACTATGGGCCCGGGAGATGGCTTGGAGGTAAGGCATTTGCCTTTCATGCAAAAGGTCATTGGTTCGAATCCCGGTGCCCCATATGGTCCCCCGTGCATGCCAGGAGCAATTTCTGAGCATGGAGCCAGGAGTAACCCTGAGCGCTGCCGGGTGTGACCCAAAAAAAAAATATATATATATATATATATATTTGGGTGTGACCCAAAAACCAATATATATATATATATATATATATATATATATATATATATATATATATATATATATAGACACTATGTTCTTGGATTAGGGGGACATTACTTAGGATACAGAAGACCAAGAACATTTTTACTTCATTATAGAAAATGTTTCATAAATAGCTTATCAGCCAGTATAGAAACAACCAGAATCAAAGGTAGAATGATTCCACTGGAATATTAAACTGGTTGTTTTCAACAATAGCTTAAATACCCAAAGAACCTAGTATATAACTCTCAATAAGATGGAATTGGAAGAAATTTTCTCAATATAGTCAACGCCATCTATCACAAACCAATAACAAATATTATTCTCAATGGAGATAAACTAAAAGCTCATCCTCTAAAATCTGGTACAATACAAGGCTGCCCCCTCTCGCCATTCCTATTTAACATAGTGCTGGAATTAGGCAAGAAAAAAGATTACCAGGGGAATCCAGATAGGAAAGCAAGAAGTCAAGCTCTCACTGTTTGCAGATGACATGCTACTATACGCAGAAAACCCTAAACCCTCTACCAAAACGCCTCTAGAAACAATAAATTAATATAGCAAAGTGACAGGCTATTAAATTAACACACAAAAATTAATGATCTTCTTTAAAAAAATAATGATAAAGAAATATATAGTAAAAAACCAATCCCATTTACATTAGTTCCACAAAACTCAAATACCTTGGAGTCAGCTAAAAAGTTGAAGGTCCTATACAAAAAAAACCTACAAAACCTGCTCCAAGATATAAAAGAGGACACAAAAATGGAGACACATACCACCCTGTTCATGAATTGGGAGGATTAGCATAATTAAAATGGCAATATTCCCCAAAGCATTGTACAGATTGAATGCAATTCCTTGAAGGATACCCAGGACATTCTTCAAAGAAGCAAATCAAACATTTTTGAAATTCATTTGGAACAATAACATCCACGAATACCTAGAGCAATTTGGAAAAATAATATAGAGGCATCACTTTCCCCAAATTTGTTGTATTACAAAGCAATAGTCATTAAAACAGTATGGCATTGGAATAAAGACAGACCCTCAGATCAATAGAATAGACTTGAATATTCAGAGAATGTTCCCCAGACATACAAGCAATTAATCTTTGTAATAAGGAAAGAAATGCAAAATGGAACAAGAAAGCCTCTTCAACAAGTGGTGTTGGCACAACTGTCAGCCACTTGCAAAAAAAAAAAATGAACTCAAACATCCATCTAACACAAAGCACAAAGGTAAAATTCAAATGGATTAAAGACCTTGATATCAGACCCAGAACCATAAGGTATATAAAGAACACATAGGTAAAACACTCCATGACACTGAGACTAAAGGTATCTTCAAGAAGGAAGCATCATTGTCCAAACAAGTGGAAGCAGAGATAAACAAATGGAACTGTTTAAGCTGAGAATCTTCTTCACCTCAAAGGAAATAGTGACTAGGATACAAAAACCACCCACAGAATGGGAGAAACTATTCACCCAATACCCTTCAGATAAGGAGCTATTATCTGAGATATACAAGGAATTGACAGAACTTAACAAGAGAAAAACATCTAACCCCATCAAAAAATGGGAAGAAGAAATGAACAAACACTTCCTCAAAGAAGAAAATAAAATGTTCCTCATCACTAATCATCAGAGAGATGCAAATCAAAACAATGATGAGATACCACCTCACACCACAGAGATTGGCCCACATCACAAAGAATGAGAATAATCAGTGCTGGCAGGGATGTGGAGAGAAAGGAACTCTTATCCACTGCTGGTGGGAATGCTGTCTAGTCCAACCTCTATGGAAAGCAATATGGAGGTTCCTCCAAAATCTGGAAATTGAGTTCCCATTCGATCCAGCTATTCCACTCCTAGGGATATACCCTAAGAACACAAAAATTCAATACAAAAACCCCTTCCTCACACCTATATTTGTTGCAGCACTATTCACAATAGCCAGGCTCTGGAAACAACCAAGATGCCCTTCAACAGACGAATGGCTAAAGAAACTGTGGTACATATACACAATGGAATATTATGCAGCCATCAGGAGAGATGAAGTCATGAAGTTTTCCTATAC
>PVKC010002751.1:0-41853 GCA_004027635.1 Crocidura indochinensis
TATCAAAATGATATTAGCTTCATAAAAGCTGTTTGGGAGTATTCCCGTTTTTTCAATTTCATGAAACACCCTGGTTAGGATTGGTAGTAGCTCCTCTTGAAAGATTTGAAAAAATTCATTTGGAAATCCATCTGGGCCTGGGCTTTTCTTTTTGGGCAGATGTTTGATTACAGTTTCAATTTCCTCAGTGGTGATGGGGACGTTTAGACAATCATCCACCTCATTGTTGAGTTATTTCAAGGATTTCTGACACCCTTGATTACAACTTCAATTTGACAGAAAATTTTCAATTAATATTAAATCTCTGAAGTATGTTTTCAGTACCCACATGTGGCCTATCTCCAGGTAGGTTGAGAAAATGCCATGGTGCATCTAGATGGTGTGACAAAAACAAACCTTTCCCATGTTAGCCTCTCCTGCAAAGGTATTGTGATTAGAAAGGACAAAGACTTATCTAATATCTGAAAGTCAGTTTCTCAGAAGGTTTTTATAAGAGTGAGTAGAAGGATTTTGGAATACATTAACAGTAGAAAGCTTTTGGAGAATATTTTTGACATGGTACTTTGCGATTTGGGTTACATACCAACTGGATTACTTATAAAGTCATATTTATTTTAAATATTTTATATGTTGCATTCTATCTCTGACCACAGATTTATGGGGCCAGAGAGAGAATACAATAGATAGGAGCCAGCTTAATCCCTGGTCCCCTGAGCCTACCAGGAGTGATCCATGAGCACAGAGGTTGGAACTTAAGAGTAAACCCTAAGAACATCCAGGTGTGTTTCAAAAATAAAAATAATAATAATAAAAAAGGACAACAACAACAAAACAGATTCACTGGTTTAGGAAGTATTGATACCCGTGTCAGTCACTCAATGACATTGATTTAAAATGGAAACATTGGATATACACAGCAAAGACTAATGAAGAAGAAATTATAATGTGTTTAATCTATTTGGGCTTTGAAATATGTTAGGTGCATAAAGTCCTGATAACCATAAAGAAGCCTGAAAAGACATCTAAAGTTATATAGAAGAGTCTTGACTGAAAAAGTAGCTAAGGACAACTATTAAAGATAAAACAAAAGCTATGGAAATAGTGTGATCAATACAGGGGTAAATGTAAATTTAGAAAGATATGGGTGGGACACTGTCAATCAACAGCACTTTAAGTTTGGGTAATAGAAAAGTGATTGTAGAACCAATGAGGGGGAAAAAATAAGTTAAAGGACAGGAAAATGTCTTCACAGAAATCAGAGAATATTTTAGGAAAAAACACACTTCTTTCATGTGAGTGATTGTTTTGATTTTATATTAGGGTTACATCCATCTGTATTCATGGCTTACTTCTGGCTTGGTAACCAAGGGAATCACATTTGGAGGGCTCAGGGACCATATGAGTTACCAGGATCAAACCTGGGTCAACCAAAATACCTTCCCTCTGTACAATTTCTTCAGCCTTAAGAAGGAGCACTAGAAAAGAGCAAGACCACAATCCACAGAAGATGGATTAATATGACACTGAGGGAACAGAACTTCTAGAACCACAAAGAAAGACTTCATCATAAGTCCCACTCCTGGACCTGTGCAGATACTGAGATCTCTAGATACAGAGGTCTGATTTCATCACCCAGGACGAAGTGGAAGTCTCCCAAACACCACAAAAGCACCACCGGGAAAGTAATTGAATCTGAACGAAGTCTATAGTTAATCCCCTGACAATATACTCCAAGGGTGGAGAAACCCCATAACGCTTAGGCCAAGTGAATTCCTTTTCAAATGACCCCAATATTTACTATGCCAGTGCAGGAGGGGAAAAAAAGGCAAAGAGCACAAAACATTTTTCTTTCTTTATTTATTTTTTATACATTATTTTTTAATCTTCATTTTGTATTATTATTTTTTCTTATTTTTATTTACCTATCTAGTTTTTGTCGATTTCTTTGTTTTAGAGTGGGTATTGAAGTTGTTGTCCCCATATATAGATATATCTTTTTTTCTTCTTTTCGTTTCTTTCTTTATGTGCTCTGACATATTTGCTAACTCAAGACCATGGCTTGTATTGTGGTGCCTATCGTTATAGCTGGAATGCTCACTGGATATTTGACACTTCTTTTTGTACTGTTGGGGTGTTTCACCTTCTTTTTCTCCTTTGTCTCTCAAACCTACGACGAGAGCCTCTAGAAGGATTCTGCCCATTTTTGACATCTTAGACTTTTACCCCAGTTTGCTACTTTTCTCTTCTTCAAACAAAACCACACAACTTGAGCTATCTAGTCCTGCCTCCCAGTCAGAGGGGGAAACAAGGGAGGCACCAAGACTAAGACTACCAAGTAGTAAGCTAGGTACAGATGGGACCACATATTCTACCAGCCCCGGGGGGGGGGGGGGGTAGGGAGGAGGATATGGGAGATAGGACGAACATGGAGGTGTAGGGAGGACAAAGCTGTGATGGGAACCCCCCTGATTTTATGTAAATACGTACCTATAATATTATTGTCAACAATATGTAAGCCACTATGATCAAAATAAAAATGATATTAAAAAAAGAAGAGGCACTAGATACTAAAGTTATAAAGATATATTTTTATAAAAGATAATGCAGTTTGGACAGATTAAAATTCTGGTGTAATTCTAAAGTTGTAGAAAGTCAACTAGTAAATTGAGAAGCAGTGCACAGTAGAGAAATTGAGTATTTTTTTAATCCAGAAGAAAAATTTATTTTCTTTACCAATCCTTTTACTTAGAACAATATACTGTACTCAGTAAATATTTATTGAATGAATTAATGACAATAAAATGTGTGCACCTCATAGTTAAAGACCTCAGGCTACATCTAGGAAAGCTTACTTATAAAATTGTCATTATAAGTTCTTTCTTTCTTGTATTTGAGTTTTGCTTATGAATAGAACTTAAAATATTGGTTTTGTATAAGGGTTCTGAATGTATTGCGATAGCTAACAAAGAATTCTTTGTGTCAGGAACATATTACAGTGGCACTAGTAAACTGTTTTTAGCTATGAGTGCATCCTTCTTAATCCAAGTGAGGGAAATTTTATATTTTCTAACTCTAAAATTTTCTACTTAAATGATTTTCTTTCAAATAGGTCCCAACTCTGGGGATTAGTCTATCACCAGTATGATACAAAGGGTATATCTTTCAAATTAACTTAACTCATTTATTATTCTGCTAAAAATGATTTAAATCATAAAAAAAAAACAAATCACAGATGCAGAAGAATGACTTTTTAAAATTTTTATCATTGTAAGTTCTCTAAACAAAGAATTTTTCAGCTGTCAGGAACTGTTGAGATGTGCATGTTTTGTACATTAATAACTCAAAGACAGCTGGAGCTTTAAAATTTCACTTTACTAATGCACAATTATAAAAAAGAGAAAGGGTATCATAGAATGGTTAGTAGGATGGGCTGCTACCTCTATTCCAAGTAAATACATTAGAATAAATGGACATAAAATTAAGGATCAGCTTTTTTTCTTTTTTTATACCATTAATTCTTGCTTCAAGCATTACTTTTGCCAGTTTCTGGATGTTCACATTTAAAGTCAAACAAAATACTATTCCAGCTATTTTAACCTAGATATATTTTTAAAAAATTAAAGATAAACATGTCTTCAGTCTGAGAATTGTGATTAAAACTTAGTCAGATAATTTTTTTGAAAAGTGCTTGAAAGAGAATTATAAAAAAATGATAGGAAGTATAAGTGGTAAAGAAGAATGTCCATATCTAAGACATGCAAAACATTTAACAGGTGTTAAACTTAATATTTACATTCAAGAGAAGCAGATGAATTAATTAGAAGTTCAGAAGAGGTCAGGTGATGGGTATCTTTTGTGTGCTGATTCCTTCAAGCAATAAAAGAGACAGTTCTTTATTTTATAATTTTAAATATATATGTGTAAAAGGAGAATAAATGAGTAATTATAAACCATAATTAGAGCATTTTATATTAGCCAAGTCATTGATTAAATTCTCATGATCACATCAGTCTTGGAAGCAGGTTATTTCTGACCTCATTAGATAACTCAAATTTGCAGTAGGTAAATTAGGTAAAAGCAACCTAGTTTTGAAATATAGTAATCACCATGAAATTAAATATTTACCGTGCCAGAATAATATAATTGCTTTTCACCATTTTTCAAAAGTTTCCTTAAAAATTAAATGACATATTTCTCTCATAGACTTCAAAACAGCAGAGTGAGATATAGTGGTTAAGTGATATTGTTTATTTAAATTTTGTAGATAACTTCACATCTTAAGACCATGATCTGTTTCTTTCTTGAATTAGAATAAATAAGTTATATCATCAATATCAATGATATAGTCTACTGAATGATAGTCTTTTCCACAAGTTTCCGTAAGAACCCTGGAATTTAGAAATTGGAAGGATCTTAAAGACTCATATTAAAAGCTTAAATTATAATAATTTCATCTTAAATATGTCAAAATCAAGGGTCACTAGGTAAAGAGCAATTTATCAGGTTTGGTCGTGAAAACCCAGGTTCTTGAGTTCAAGCCAATGACTTCTTTCTGCTCCTTTGATTCTCATCACAAGATTATATTTGAACCCTCTGATCTGCAACAGACATAAGTAGGAAGTGAGGTGAAAGCCTCACATTCATTTGTATTCACTGTTAAGTGTTCTTACTTCTTGCCAGATTCTAGAAGGACAATGATGTATAAAAGTACAAATGTGTCAGGTCCTTCCAAGTCTGAAGTTCAGACTAAAATGAGAATAGATATTTATGTAATATTTATAAAGTCACATTGGTTTGAAATGACAATCTATAAGGACTAGTAAACGGGAAAATAATATCTGCCTATGAAAATACATATCTGGACCATATCTAAACCTAGTAGTTAGGCCATCTTTGTTAATTTTTTTTCTTGGAAAATCCAAGAAAAAGAAAAACTAAGATCAGAAGAAGATTTTTTCCAAAAAGTAGTTTTTCTCCCAACACTGATGAGATGGTCTGGGCACATCCAGCAATGCAGGTGCTGAGCAGTATTGTGAGGCCCATACCTGAGTATCTCTTTTAAGTAATTATTCTGAGGACTTAGGGTTTCTCTAGAAGTTAATGGTAACAATGCCATTGCCATTTTAAGTCCTGGAATTTTGGGGCTTAAGTGATAATACAGTGAATAGAATGCTAGCCTTGCATGTGGTCTAATTGACTTCGATCCCTGACATATCATATTGATCTCCCGAGCCCATTAAGAGTGATCTCTGAGCACAGAACCAGAAGAAAGCCTGAGCACAACAGATGTGACCTTCCCACGCCCGAAAAAAGAACTATAGATATTTAAATAATAAAAATACTAAAGTTCTTAACTCATTACTGAAAGTAATTTTATAAAGCATAACTTGGTGAACTTTGTCCACTACAAAAATAATTCCTTACCATATTTAACTCCTAGGTAGTAGTGATAAAGACATAAAGTTGTCAAAACTGGTAATTAGCACAAATTTCACTATGAAAGCAAAACAAAACAAAAACCAAGATCTGAAAGTAACTAAAATTGCAACTATGAGATTTTTATGTGTAAAATATACTTACCAGGCTGTAATGTCAATCTTATTGAATTTTCAATATTGTTGATTCTATGCTTTGAATTTATAGCCATACCACATTCCTTTATCACCAATTTAACCTATATAACCAATATCACCTGTTACCCCATCCACCATTCTTCCTGCGTGACCTTACCTGCTAGTAAGACCGGCCCATTTATGGGAGGGGGTTTTTGGTAGGTAACAAAAGGCTTATCCTCAGGGGCAGGAAGGAGAAGGATTGATGGGGATATTGGGAGAGATTCAGCAAGGAAGAAGCAGCAGAAGGAGAGATGGCTGAAACAGGATGGATGTCAGGGCTGATTATGAACCCAGAGTAAAAGGCTTAAGCTTAGGAGCCGCATGTGGTGGCTAGGGCTTTGAATAAAGCTGGTTTCTCCTGAAACCTGCCTGTGAGTTTTCTCCCTGCTGCTACCCTGTAACCTTAGACCCGCCCACTAAAGGAGAAGGCCTCTCTATTCATCACCATCCACCACCATCCAGCCCCATTCAGGGCTGCTTTTATTCAACATAAAGCCCTATCACCAGAAGCCCTAATCCCTGTCCCCTATTAGTTCTCTTTCTCATCTTTTCTTCTCTGTTTCTTTTCCTTCAAAAACCACAAAAACAAACAAACAAACAAAAAAAGCTCTGGGGTCAAGCTTTTTATCTAGACATCAGCCTTTACTACATTACATTTTCTTCCTTAAAGAGAGTGGAATGGAGGAGATTGTAGGCCAGGTTTAGAATGTTTCAAGCTAGTTGTTGTTAAGTTTCTCACTGTGAAAAGGACCTTGAGTATTTTAAAGCAAGAGTACTGGAACCAGCATGTTGCAAAGCTACACACTGAACTGTCAAGTTTTTATCAATGTCAGGATGTGTTGAGGTTTTTGTTCTAAAAAAAAAACTAGACACGTCCTGTTTAGTCTTACCTCCTTTGTGCTCAATACAGAGGAAAATAGCAAATACTTAGCTAAGAGGAGAATGATTTGATGTTCAGGCTCTTTGGTACCTTAAAGTTCTCTTTGAAATTAAATATTTCAGAATACCAGAGTTGAATGTTATGATATTTCATGCCACAAAGGACAGTGGAAAATTCTGGCATGGGAGGTGAATACAATATTCATCAACCTCAACTACTGCTGAGTTATTTATGGACAGGTATAAACTCAATTGAATGGGTTTGATAACAGAAAAGAGTTGAACATGGGTTTCTTTGTTTGGTAGGGTTTTTATCCAAGAAAATGGTGCAAAGAAAACGAGGTTTTGTTTCTTGGAACATTGCAGAAACTCACCAAGATGTTTATTATAATCAGGGTATTTACCAGAAAAAAAAATACTCTGAAGGTGAGAGGGGACTGGTGGTCTGTTAAAGGGTGATATGTAGATATTGATTAATAAGTGAGCAAATTAAAAGATTTGAGTCTTTAAATCTCTAAGTATGAAAGGGGTAAAAATATAACATTTGAAAGTGCCATTTAAATTTGAAGTATAAGAGCCAATGTATGCAAGCCTTGGACCAGCTGTAGGGGAAATTGTGGGATTCTTCTAACAACTCTTCCTCTCTAGCTCCACCTTCCTCACAAAGTGGAATGTACTTTAGTTGTTATGGTTTAAAGGAATTTTGGTTTTTCAACAATAATGTCCTTTTTTCCTCTCTGACAGAATTTAGTATAACAAAGTGTTAATGAACTCTTCTTGGAGAAGCCCTATTTCCCTGAAGTCACAAACATATACTTGCACTATAATTATTAAAATGTTGAACTTCTGAATTTTCTTTTGTTCCTACAATCACGTTGTGTTTTAACAAACTCTGATGACTGCTGAACTTTCTTTTCTTCTTTTTCTTTCTTTCTTCCTTCCTTCCTTCCTTTCTTTCTTTTTTCTTTCTTTCCTTTTTCATTCTTTCCTTTTCCTTCCTTTTTCTTTCTTCCTTCTCTCCCTCCCTTCTTCCATACCTTCCTCCCTCCCTTCCTTCCCTCCTCCTCTCCCTCCTTCCCTTTCTCTCTCCCTCCCTCCCATTCTCCCTCCCATCTCTCTCTCCCTCTCTCCCTCCCTTCCTTCATTTCTCCCTCCCTCCCTTCATTTCTCCCTTCCTCCCATTCTCCCTCCTTTCCCTCTCCCTCTCTCCCTTCCTCTCTCACCCCTCCTCCTTTCCCTCCCTCCCCCTCCCCTTCCTCCCCTCCCTCCCTTCCTCCCTCCCTCACCTTCCCTCCCTCCCTCTCTCCTGCCCTCCTTCCTTCCTTCCTTCCTTCCTTCCTTCCAGCATCCAGAATTTAACTTTGCACTCAGCTCAGGTATTATCCCTGATAGTACTGAAGTGTATAGAGTGCCAAGTCAAACCAGGGTCTGCTATCTGCTAGGAAAACATCCTGCCAATTGTACTATATCCCTAGCCTAAAGATTATATTTATAATAAAAAGTTAGTGTTTAAATATATATGCATTTTGGGGTTTTTTTGTTATTGTTTTGGGGGATTTTGTTTGTTTGGGGGGGCCACACCTGGTGATGCTCAGTGTTTATTCCTGGCTATGCACTCAGAAATCACTCCTGGCTTGGGAAACCATATTGGGATCCAAGGGGATCAAACCACAGTTCCTCCTAGGCTAGCTCGGGCAAGGCAGATGCCTTACCAGTTGCTTTAGGCTCCAGCCCAATATATATGCAAATATTATTGAAAAAATAGAATAAAATATAATTGGGAATTCTATCAGTAATATTTTCCCAAATGATACTTAAGATAAGTTGGAGGTTTGAGCAAAAAATGTTCTGATAGAACTTGGACATTTTAATTTTTTATAATCAAAGATAATTTCTTACTTAAATAATTTATTAATATGAGCCACACCTATTAGTTGCATTGATATATTATCAGAAAAAATCGCCACTATTGAATTAGTCAGAGGACAAATAAATGTAGACTATACCATATATAAAATAACAATGTAATTAAGTACAAATTGAAAGGTTAATTTTCTTGTTATAATTTGAGAAAGTTCTAAGCAATATTCAAGGTACTTGAGACCATAGATGGCAGTGTGCATGCTACTGAGCTAGAAGGTTAAATACACAACAGTGCAATGTTGCTCAGCTTAGCAGTGGTAGGGATCATGATGGGCACACACAGCTGTGCATCGGAACCTCTGGGCTATATCCAGTAATTCTTTTTTTTTTTTTTTTTTTTTTTTGGTTTTTGGGCCACACTTGGTGATGCTCAGGGGCAACTTCTGGTTCTGAGCTCAGAAGTCACTTTTAGCAGGCTCAGGTGATCATATGGAATGCCGAGAATCTAGACGGGGTTGGTTGCTGGTTGCGTACAAGGCAAATGACCTACCTACTTTGCTATCTCTCTGGCCCCTACCCAGTAATTCTTTAGGGGCTATAAAGTGCCAAATATGTATGCCAATCCAATATGCTATTGCTCCATACCATATTTTTTCATTTGAGATAAAATATTTCTTTAATTGATAATTCAATTTTGGAGTTTCTATTTTCATTCTGTTATGGAAAAAGGAACTCAAATTTATACTAAATTTTAATTTTATTTTAATGAGTTGAAATATGAAACCTCAATGTCATCTTTCTACAATTGAGTTATATTTCTATGTGGTTGTCTTGGCACTTATTCTTTGGGTCAAATATATTATTAAAGTTGTGGACAAGGCATCTTTGTCTTCTATCCTGTATTCATAGAGGTGATTCTAAATGCCAGCTTAATGCATGCCTTTGTGACCAATTTATTCTTCATGTTTTAGAAGTCCATCTGAAATTATTCCTTTCAAACATGCCCATTAATTCAGAACATCAATTTAGAAAGATTATTTTTTCAGTACAAGATAATGATTTATGGTGAAGCAAGAATCAAAGATGCCATTTAAAACTTAGGGCCACTACAAGATGGTTTAAAATGAGTACAGTCGAGGTTTTTTCTTATCTAAAATTGAAGTAAATGCCTGAGGTGTAAAAAATTTTCTTTTCCAAACAAATGAATCATTCAGTTCAGCTTAAGCAAGTAAATAACATAATTCATGAAAATATTTGCCTGTGTAAAGCAAATATATGCTGCTTGGGCTTTAGGAGAAGATATTTTAATATGATGTGACTTGACACTGAAAAGCATTTTCATTAAGATTAGAAAAATGTCAGAATTTACTATTAGCTGATGTCATTCTTTATTTTCTCCAGGTTTAAGATATTGAATTTTCATTGTGTCTAAAAATATTCTCAGTCTAGACATGTGTTATGGTTTTAAATTATTTCAAACCAATCTTTAGGATGTCAATGCAAACTTGTTTTAATAATTTTTGTGGTCATACAATGTAGGACCACCTACCGAGGTTAGAACTTTTGATATAACAATTGAATTCAACATTTATTTTAGCTAAAAAATATGTCTCTAATTTTTCATATAAAAACTTTATTTTTCTTTTGCCTAACAGTAATTCATTTTCAAAATAATCATTAAATACTTGAAGATATTTTTTCTGGCTTTGAAGTATTTTAATTTTGTATTTTATTTAATTGAAATATTTGGTATATAGCAAAGGAGCCTCCCAAGAGGTACTTGGGACAGGTCACAATTGGGTGGGAAATTTAATAATGGGATACTGCTTGGCCACGCAGTGCCAGTGAGTCCTTCAAGGTTGTACGCATTAATGCTAAAGAAAAATGTGATGCTGGCAATAGAGTTAAGATTGGTCCAGGCAAGGCATGAATGAATGGTCTCCATAGCCTCTAGGTAAAATATTTTTGAGACCAAGTAATTAGATTTCAAGTAAGCATTATACCTTCAAGTTACATAATAAAGTATAGTCCTTTAAACTGAAGGAAAAACACTCCTTAGTCCAATAGCTCTACATTATTAATGTAAAGTGTACTCTAGCTTTGAGAAGCCTAATAAATAGATTAGTTCTCAGATCAGAAGAGATAGAGCAACTTGAGTTTAGTTGTAAAGATCCTCTGTTTTTATGAAGTTGGAGCAGCATAGTGTTATCAATATAGTAAACTAACAAGTTTCTAATAAAAGAAAATTTTATTCTCTCAGTTTCAAAATCTAGTTCTTTAAAGATTCTTCGTTTTCTGTTTTGAAAATATTTCCAGACCATCTAGCACATACTATTACTTTATTTTTTGTCTAGAAATTGCCCTTTGCAGACAATATGAATAAAACATGAAAGCAAGTAATTAAATTCATTCAAGTGATAGTACATTTCATATGTATTTTACTTTAAAATAAATGAATGCCTTTCTAAATAATTTATGTTTATATTATATTACATTTGGAGTTGTTTTGGTTTTTTAATTTTTTACCGTAGTTGCTGATGATTAATGATGTTTATAAACAGAAAGACAATGAAATGTAGATGCTGATAATTGAATATCATGTTAAATTTTAAAAGCATTCTAAATATTTTATTTTGTATGTTCAGTATGTATAGTTGATGACTTTTCATCTTAGTCCTCAAACTAACTCGGTTCAAAGTTTTATTTGGTTAGCTTCTATATTATATGTTAAAAACTTCTATATATTAAAGACTTTGATGGTCAGACTCTATTACTAACTACTACACAAGGAGAAACTAGGACCATTCCATGAGTATTTGTTTGTATTATATTTTAAATTAGTGATTTTAAGGTCTCATTTTCACACATTATTCTTAGTTTGCTCCTTAACATATAAAAATGTTATCAAACACTGTATCTGATATGCAGTAGTAATTAGTTTTACAGTTTTTACAGAACTTAAAACATCACTAACCAGCAAAATATATTCTGTTTGAATTGACTTTACAGAGTCTTTTATCCACTAGAAGTTGTAGGGCAAATCCTTAAGAATCATCAGATACTGCAATTAACAGAAGGGGCAGGTACTTTGGGTCTACCAACATTTATTCTTGAGTAGTCAGAAGAGAAAATAAGTCCCCAGACTTCAATTCTATAATCACATTTCACTGATAATAACTATAAGTACAAACCCTTCTTGGTCCCAAACAGTAAATTGCGATCTCAGTTTAACATATATATGTATATATATGTATGTGTATATATATAAACATATTATCTATAGGTATATAGAAACTAGATATATAGGTATATAGAAACTCTAACTTTATTTTAGATACAGGTTATTTGATATTTGCAACATGGGCAAATTTCTAGGAAATGTAATAAGAAAACATAATGGAAACTCTTTTACCTTCACCTTTCCCCACCACCATTTATAAAATAAAGACTCTATGATTTACAAAGTTATTCAAAGCTGGATTTTAGCATACTATATTCTAGCATCAGTCTCATGACCAGTGTCAGCTTTGCTCCACCAGTGTCCTCAGGTTCCCCCTTTCACTACCACCACAATCCAATGGGCACACTTTTAAGTTTGTTTTTTGTAGCTTGGATCTCTTGCTTTCAGTATTGTTGACTTTCAGTATTGTTGTAGTTTGGATATAGAGCTATATGTCACTTCTCTCCATCCCTGATATACCTGAGAACCCTAATCACCTCTTATAATATCCTGTACTAGGATTATAGAAATTATGCAAGAACATTAAAAAAACAATGGCAATCAAACCCATATATAAATAATAAATTTAGCTCTGGACCAAAATTATTTCCAATTCTATAATTTCAAATGGTTTTGTAATTTGTTGAATTATAAGAATTTAAATATCTTTTAAACTTTACAATATTCAAAAACATAGTCAGAATTATATAAACTTCTTAGTAGCACCCAAATAGAGTAAGGCATTTTCATATTAAGCATTTTACAGGCAGTGCAAGTAACTATGATTCAAGTAGGGCCATAGTCTTGGATTTAAGAACGAATTATCTGTTTTTGGCCTTGTTGGTAATAGAGTCAATGTTTAGAATCAAGGATTTATAATTCCAAAGTTAATCTTATTGATTTTTTCTTTACACTGATTCTAGTTCACATAATAGGTAATGTAATTTGAAAAAATCATTGTGGACTTTGATTTGTTCATTGAGCTGTTTTTTAAAAAAAATTGCAAGTTTTGTTAGCTGGATAAATAGTACAGCCAGGAGTGATCCCTGAGGAGAGAACCAGGAGTATGCTTTGATAACCACCAGATGTGGCCCCTAAACAAACAAAAAATTATAAAGCAAGTATTTTAGTTGCAGCTTCCATAGCATTTATTTAAAATACCTTATGTAAGTATATTATTAGCAGGTTTATTTTTAATGTAAAATCTTTTTATCCCCTAAAGTGGAACTGAAAAACAGAAATACGATAGATAAAACACATTCTATTATTCATAGCTAAAAAGTCATGCATTTGAAGATATTTTTAAATGGTTTCTATTTAATGACTTCCAGGGGGACGTGAGTTCCTAATACAATCAACAGCAACATTCTTTAGGTTTTTTTCCAGCTGATTTCAACTTTGACTGAAAAGTATTATTTCTTTCACTTGAAAATTACCCTGTTCTTCTGAAACAATTCTCTATTAGGTAGACATTAACATCTTGTAAAAAGATTCTTCCTTAATTCTCCTCAGGTTAGGTCTATTTCTCTCAGAAACAATTGGTTCAGAGAACCTCCAGAAAGTTCTCTGTCGTTTCCATCTTGCTTTCCACCCACCTTGCTTTGTGGATTGATTTTCAAGTCAAACTCAGATTGTTTGAAAGAAAAAGTTTAGTCTAGATTATGAGTAACACATGAAACTTTTATTACTCTTCTTCAGGTTAGAGCAAAGAAAGTCCTAAGTACTCCTGGCATTCAAGTTGTTTTATAAATTTTGATTAATTAATAAACATTTTTGGGCTATATATATTTCAGATATGTATATTACATCTAAAGTAACATTTTTGATAGTTCAAAGGGGTTGTTTGGTATTTTAATGTTAATTATTTAAGTGTTAAGTTTCCTGTTAAATCAGTAAAAAGTAATCCACTAATATATGATGGACTGTGGTGCAAGGTGATTATTACATTCTCAAAGCAAAACTACTTATCACATCACAGAAATGCTTCTGAAATAAAGACCCCAGAGGGGGCCAGTGAGGTGGCGCTAGAGGTCAGGTGTCTGCCTTGCAAGAGCTAGCCAAGGAAGGATCGTGGTTCGATATCCCGGCATCCCATATGGTTCCCCCAAGCCAGGGGCAATTTCTGAGCGCTTAGCCAGGAGTAAGCCCTGAGCATCAAATGGGTGTGGCCCAAAAACCAAAAAAAAAAAAAAAAAAAAGACCCCAGAGAATAGCTTCTATTTAAAAAATGCAGTAGAAAAAGAAACTCTACAAAACTTTGGAAGTTAACTAACATTTCATTGCATTCCTGTGAGTGCATGCACACACTCACACACACACACACACACACACACACACACACACACATATTTACTATCACAAGCAAGGCCCCCTTTTCTAATTCCTGAACAATTCTCTATGTTCCTTCTAGTACACTCTGTTTTAGTTCCATAATGCTTTCACCATTCAAAGAATTTTTCTTAAAGACCTTCTCTAAGGTAACTTAGAATTAGATGTAGGGTATGTTTTATCTTGATGAGGAAGAAATTTTACATATTTTAGATTACTGAGAAGGAAGGTTTCAATTAAGAAAAACAGTGGAACAAGTGTTAGGATCACATTTTCAAATGCGTCCCTAAAATATAACACAATTGATAATAATTCACCTCTTTTATAAAGTACATTCTATTGCAGTGACTCTAACAATCAATAGCCAGTCAATTGTTGGCTTAATTAAAACAAAAGTATGTACCAGCTGGAACAATAAAAAAAAAAGTATTGTTATTATCACGATGTCTTTGCCAAACTTGTTTCTATAATCACCAAGTGAAAGGAAACTTCATCAGACAGGTGGATAATTTCATGACCAACTGTTCACTTACTAACCCATAAGAGACATTCCCAGATGGGTCACATTCCCTGATAATGTCATTGCTATTTCTAGTTGGATTTGTGTTCTAGACAATTAGAACTTCCATTTATTTCATCTGCTCTCACTTTACCTTCAACCAATATTCAATCTTAGGTCATTCTTGGGGTTTTTTTCTCACAGTACTGCTTGGCCTTCAGCTACAGACTGTTCTTTATCTTTGAAATCAGAGGTATTCCTTGAATTCATGAAGAAAAAAAAGGCATTAGGTTACAACATAGAGCTAACTCTTGTAGGAAAAGAGCTGGTTCCCTTGCCCTAGAATTGCCTAATACCAAACTATTTTACTTAAAAGGCATTAAAGAATTGAGGGGAAAAGTTAGTGATAGTGTGAGTTGGAAAAGTTACTAGAGAAATAGTTTAAAAATAAAAAAAGTAGTGCCCAGGACAAGATGGAATGTACTCTGTAATCTAAGTTAGAAAATTCCTTTTTCTCCAAAGCTACCCTCTTTTTTCTTTTTTTCTTTCTTTTTTTTTAATGGGCCACACTATGGTGCTCAAGGGTTACGCCTGACTCTGCACTCAGAGATTACTACTCTTGTCAGACTTAAGGGACCATATGGGATGTTAGGGATTGAACATGGGTCTGCCACATGCAAGGTAAATATTCTACCCATTGTGTTATCACTTTGCCCCTCCAAAGCTACCATTTTTTAGCCATACCAAATAGAATGTTCAGAAGGAACTTCAAGAACAATTAAAAGGTTCCAAATATAGCTATCTAAAAAAACAAAAAGGTAATAGGTTGTCTAAAGTGTAAAAGCTAAAAAAATCGGTGGTGATGTTAGTCCCAATATTTTGAAAGAGTATTATCTGAAGAGGAATAAACTTGTTCTGGATGGACCTTAAAAAGACTAATAGGAGTCAGAAAGAAATTTCTCTTAGAGCACTCCAAGGTTGGTAAGTTCTAATTGAGAATTTTAATTCTGGGAAACATGGAATTGAGCCCTTAAAAACGATGCTGTACTTTAATTACTTGAAAAAGTATTCTGTAGAACACTAGACCCATGAGATGTGCATGGGTATCAGTACTAATACTTTTACTTTTTTTGGTTTTGGGGTCACAACCGGCAGCTCTCAGGGGTTACTCCAGACTCTATGCTCAGAAATCGCTCCTGGCAGGCTCGGGACCATATGGGATGCCGAGACTTGAACCAATGACCTTCCGCATGAAAGGCAAATGCCTTACCTCCATGCTATCTCTCCGTCCCAGTACTAATACCTTTTAAGAAAGCCAAATAAGTTTGGCTTTGGAAAATATCAATTTGAAAACATGGGAATGAGTTAACTTTTTTTCAATAACATCTAAATATCTTTACTATGGTAATATGTTTTCTATGCTACTTTGTGTATTATAGATATCAGAATTGAAATCTCCCTAAATGTATTTGATGAAATAAATACTTGTCTTGGGAGTATCAGTATTTCATGAAGCATCATTCCATGCAATTTATTCTAGGGAACATTTTTATCAGAAATGTATTCACTCGGGGCCGGGCGGTGGCGCTGGAGGTAAGGTGCCTGCACTAACCTAAGACGGACTGCGGTTCCATCCCCTGGTTCCCCATATGGTCCCCCATGCCTCCCAGGAGTGACTTCTGAGTGAATAGCCAGGAGTAACCCCTGAGTGTCACCGGGTGTGGCCCAAAAACCAAAAAAAAAAAAAATGTATTCACTTTTAAAAATACTTCAAAACCTGAATTTATCTGACTCTAATGAGTGTGCTAAGGAAAAATTAAGTAAGAAAGAGGGCAACTGTCAATATTTAAAATACATATAGGACACTACATGGCCAGGAAATTCTTTAGACTTTTCTATGTAGTCAGAGAATACTGAAATAAATTTTTTATTTTTATTTATTTTTTCAATATATAATTTATTTAAGCCCTATGATTACAAACATATTGGTAATTGGGATTCAGCCATAAAATGCACACCCCCACCAGTGCAGCTTTCCCACCACCATTGTCCCACATTTTCTTTCTCCTCCATCCCCTGCTTGTCTTCCAGACAGACATTCTATTTCTCTATTTATCATTGTTATAAAGCTGTTAGTGTAGTTATTTCTTTTTCTTTTTTTAATATAATTTTTATTTTAATCATAGTGGCTTACATATCATATCATTCACAGTAATATTCCAGGTACATGTTCACATTGAATCAGGGGAATTCCCATCACTGAATTGTCCTTCCTCCACCTCCAGTCCCATCCTACCTCCCCTATCCTCCACCCTCACCCCAGAGGTTTCTAGATTAAGTGGCCCCCTCTGTGTCTAGTTTATTACTTAGTGATCTTATAACTGTTTGATCTTGGTACCTCCATTACTTCACCTTCTAATTGGGAGGTGGGACTAGATAGTTCGAGTTATGTGATTTTGTTTGAGGAAGAGAAAAGTAATAAAATGGGGTAAAAATCAACTATGCCAACAATGGGCAGAGTCCTTGTAGAGGCTTTCTCTAACTGTACTTACCACTCTTTGTGATAAGCTTCTTATCATGGGATGGTCCTACCAGCCCTCATCTCTATTGTTTCTGAAATGAAATATTTTTGAAATTCTCAATTATCATGAATTCACAAAGATAGACTAATAACTAAGATAAACTAATAACACTCTTCTCAGACTAGGTGTCTTAAAATTTGTACTTATGGGTCCGAAGAGATAACACAGCAGTAGGGTGTTTGCCTTAGATGCAGCCAATCCAGGACTAATGGTGGTTCAAATTCTGGCATCCCACATGGTCCCTTGTGCCTGCCAGGAATGATCTCTGAGCACAGAGTCAGTAGTAATCCCTGAACACCGCTGGGTCTGACCCAAACACCAAAAAAAAAAAAAAAAAAAAAAAAAAATTTTGTAGTACTTTGGTAACATTAAATAACAGTGACTTTGAATGACCTCTGCCAGGAAGAAATTATTCAATTAACAGCATAATGAATTTCATTCTTTTTAAGAACTGATGACATATTCAGCTACCCTTTGCACTTGTTTGTCACTGAATAAAGGGGACAAGGCCAAAGAAATCACCCCTGGTGATTATAAAGGTTCACAAACATGAGCACAGAAGCTCCTGGGATATTATGGTCAAATTAGATTCTATTTATGTTCATTCTGCCTATTAGTATTTTTCTCTGAAGATGCTATCTTTTTCCCTAAGAAAAAAATTTTAATTTGGTCCTTTTTTGGATTTGAATAACTAATTTGGATGCTATAAAACACAATTTTCTATGAAAGTCATATAAAGGAATTAGAGTTGGACAAAGTGTTATGAACAAAATGTCTTGATGATATAGTAAATATTCTCCTGCATGTCCTGAGAAATTTGTACTGGAAATGTTTTCCAGAAAAGTAACCATACACATAATTTCTTTACTAATAAGTTTAGACTTTCTGATCCTATGCTGCATAGTTTAGTGGTATCAGTGGGCAATTATGAAGAATTATATAAAAACACTTGCCTTGGGTGGGACAATGCTGAAGGTTCACTGTAGTTAGAGAACTTCTTGTGGGGTTGATTTAGTTCTCTAACTACAGTGAACCTTCAGCATTGTCCCACCCAAGGCAAGTGTTTTTTATATGATTTTCCATAAAATAAGGTACTGGCAGCAAGTTGTCGCCAGAATGTCTGGTTCTAGAAGTGAGGTGACTTTATTTAAGAGGGCATTTTTTTTTGTTTTTGTTTTTGTTTTTTGTTTTTTTAATATAATTTTTATTTTGATTGTATTGGCTTACATATTGTTGACAGTAATATTATAGGTATATATTTACATAAAATCAAGGGGGTTCCCATCTCCGATTTGTCCTCCTCACACCTCCATGTTGGTCCTACCTCCCATATCCTCCTCCCTCTCCCCCACCCAGGGCTGATAGTATATGGGATCCCCTGCTATACCCAGCTTACTAGCTAGTAGTCTTGGTGCCTCCCTTATTCCCCCTAAGAGGGCATTTTTTAGAGAGAAACTCAACAGAAAGCTGGCAGTCAACCATACTACTAACAGTTTTGTGAAGTAGCCCTCAAGAAATTAGAGTCTGAGTAACCCATAATAGTATTCACTACACCGGTATGTAAAGCAACCTTTTTTTTAGTCAATTGTTTTTATGTAACCTAAAACCAGGAAATATATGAGTTGCCTTTAATTACTGTCTCCTGTGACCTAGACATTTTAGAAATTGCTACTAAAAAAAATGAAAGACCAACTTACACTCACTGAGTTCATATTAGTGAATTGTGTTACCTAATTTACTGTGTTAGATTTTATATTCAACTGAACTTCCTATTACCTCACTCATTCGTTTATTTGAAATAAAGTTGCATTATAACATTATATAAATTGCAGGTATGCAACATTAAAATTAACATGTATCTGTACTACATTAAGTTCACTAATGGAAGTTGTTTTATTTTTCCCAACTTTGTCCCCTCCCTGTTTTAATTTATTCATTATTTATTCCCCTTCTCTGTTTGCAACCACTCATTGGCTTATAGTGACAGTTATTTGTTTTATCTGTTTTTCTTATTTACTACATTTAAATGGGATCTTAACACTTTTTAATCTTTCTCTACCTGGCATATTTCACTGACCATAATACCTTCAAGGTCTGTCCATGTTTAAATAGCTAAATAGTATTCAATTGTGTATAGAATCTACTATGTCTTCCTTACCTATTTATCAGTGGTGTTGTAAATTATTCCCAGTTCTTGGCTATTGTGAATAATGTTGCAATAAGAATAAGGATGCAAGGGTCGAGTGGTGGAACAAGCAGTAAGGTCTCTGCCTTGCACATGCTAGCCTAGGATAGACTGCGTATGGGATCCCCTGGTATCCCATATAGTCCCCAAGCCGGAAGGGATTTCTAAGGGCATAGCCAGAAGTAACCCGAGTGTCACCAGGTGTTTCCCCCCAAAAGAGAATGAGGCTGCATATCTATCTTCATATTAATATTTTTATATTCCTTGGGTAATTACCCACAAGTGGGTAACTGAATTATTTTGAAATTCCTATTTCTAAAGAAATCTTTGTACTGTTTCCATAATGGCTGCACCAGTTTATATTCCTACAACATGGTTTTAGATCTCTTTTCCCCATGTCTTCTGCAATACTTGTTATTTCTTGTCTGGGTATAAGATATTAACCTGTTATTATTTTGATTTTCATTTCCCTAATTAATGAATAATAAACATCTTTTCACATATCTACCAGTCATTTGTAAATAGTTTCTTTGGAGAACGGCCTCTGATGGCAAGGAAAGAAAAATTAAACATAGCAAATAGAATTACATTCAAATTATATAGCTTTTTTCACAGCAAAAGAAATACATTAAAATGAAAAGATGGCCTACTAAATTGAAGAAGATAATTGTGCAAAATCATCAACATTTTTTTTTGGTTTTTAGGTCACACCCAGCAGTGCTCAGGGGTTACTCCTGGCTCCATGCTCAGAAATTGCTCCTGGCAGGCACGGGGACCATATGGGGCACCGGGATTCGAATCGATGACCTTTTGCATGAAAGGCAAACACCTTACCTCCATGCTATCTCCCGGGCCCCAATCATCAACATTTTTAAAGCATCCATAAATTCAACATTAAAAAAGAAAATAAATTAAATGGCCAGAAAATCTGAATAGATTATTTATTTCATTTTAAGAGTAAAGAAAGTGAAGTTAGAGGAACTAGTGATTTGCTTAAAGTAACATAGATGTAAAAGAGAATACCAGATTTTTAATTCAAACATTCTGCTGTAAAATATCACTCTTAATATATCTATTTCTAGTGTGCACTTTATCTCATTCTTGCAAAAGAATTTAAAATAAGAAAAATGATGTAGTTTAAGTGACCTTTACAAGGTCAAACATTATAATTAAGTCAAGTACCTTTCTAGTTTAAATTTTGCTCTTTCTCATACCTCTTATTGATTGTAAGTAGTCCATTAAAACTCAATAAATATATAACTTATGAAGCCTTAGAGCAAGCTTTCATATAGCCTTGTGAGTTTATGTAACATTTTCCTGTAACGTAAGACTCCACTAGAAATGGAGTTGTGCCTAACATTTAGAGCCTGATGCAAGAGTAAGTTTCATGGCCATTTTCCTTCTCCAAGGATGTTTAGAGCAATTAAAATTTTGCTAGTTGTAGTAGTTCAGGTAATTTCAAATTGTTCTCAAAATTGAGTCAGTGCAAAATTGAGTCAGTGCTTATTTATCCCTGCATCTGTCCCAAGATCAAACACATATAGGAATAACAAAAAATATTTTTGACTGTAAGAGAAATGAATGAATAGGATAAGATCAGGTTTTCATGATTAAGAAAACATGATTTCACAATCAAATACCTGCCACATATATTTTCCTCACAGGATCCATCTCTTCTAATAAAGGAACATTTTACACACAATAAATTAATTTTTCCATTGTTAAAATGCAAGGCATACATAATTCTGCTATAAAGAGCAATAGTTAATAAACTGTAAAATTAAATGGTTGAAATGATCCTGTCAATTGTATTGTACTGTTAACTCCTGTCACCATAGTCAGGGCAGGAAAGGGGGGCTTTATTTCAAATAAATGAGTGAGGTAATAGGAAGTTTAGTTGAATACTTGCATATAAAATCTAACACAGACTTTCAATCTTACTACCCTAAGTAACCCAAAGGTCAGGAACCCCCAGGCTGGGAACAATTGAAAGTCAAGTGAAATTGTCCTTAAAAATGTTTGTTCCCAGCAGAAAGAAACACAGAAAGACTTTCAGCACAAGTTGGGAAGCAGCAGCTCGTTCTTTGCAAATGGAAATCTGGCAGATAGAAGCCATATTCTTTGAATAAAGGAAATTTCTCTGTGCTTTGAGGACCCCAAATCCCTGAATATTTGTGCTGAATGAAGGACTATAGGGTATTGGAGAAGAAACTATAAAGTAAGAACACTTGATCCCACACAGAAATGTTCATTATATTGAGATGCTACCCTTGAAAGAAAACCTATTGTCTGTTTCCTGGCAATGTTAACATCTTGTTAATATCCTGAAGAATACCTTTGTTTGGAATTTGTAAAGCTTTCTTTCTACCTTGGTTTCCTCAGAAAATTAGCAGAAAGAATAGTGAATAGACCCTGTCAGCAGGAGGCTCTGATCCCAAAGTGAAGGAGGTGGGGAGTGGGGTGTGCGCATGACCATGTTCTCCTCTGTCTCCAGGAAGGATTTTTTACTTTATCTGGACCACTGACTGGGAGGGAACGGTGAGCCAGAAGACTCGTTTTATGATCTCAAAACACCATATTTTTTCTCATAGCTTACCTGATCTCACTTTAATTGAAAATGGATTTTAATGTTTTTATTTTAATTTCCACAACAAAAAGAAGGGATACTGTTGCTATCTCCAAAGAAAGCATATCTTGTTTGACTTTGATCTGACTTTATTTTTTGTAAAATAAACCTCAAATAAGACAAAACTAACATCCATCCAAACATGAAAGGAGGTGAGATAGCTCCTCTGTGCTCCTGAAATCTTGACATTTGTCCCTTTGAAAACTTAAGCACATGGTCTAGAACTAGAACAAGGAGCTTTCGTTAATCCCTGCACTTAGCTGCTCCTGGTGTGACAGCAGGGGCCTTTGTCCACAGTTCTCAGATCATTTCTACTCTTGTCCATAGGTAAATTCTTTCAAAGAACCCTAGACTTCACAGATGAATATTCCCTTATAGAGACCCCACCTTCAATGTGGTTGGTCTACTTCTGCATATTCATAATTAATTTTACAGTTACAGATCATTGGGATTTAGAAGATTGACAAGCTTTATGGAAGATGCCAAATAAAAGCCCATTCCTGGAGTTAGGACCAGAACTGAAAATTTTCCCTGAATGCCAATCAGACATGATCTACCTTTTTGTTGATTTTGTGTGTGTGTGTGTGTGTGTGTGTGTGTGTTTTAATAAACCTTTTTTCTATGCCTTGTACTGAAATGCAAGGGCAGAGCCTGTCTGATCATCACTGTACAGTGTCAGATTCCTCACCTAAGAGTTGGTTTATATGAATCTATTTATTCTCTCCTGGTCCTTTTATTAATTTAAAGATTTGTATCTTTATCAAGTTACAAATGGAGTTTGAATTTGATATGAGCTGAGAATTTGGGAAAGTGACAAAGGCACTTTCACTCTCCCATCACATGAGAAAAGCTTCTGTTTCAATTCTGTTTCTTTGTTCCTTTGATTATTTCCTATCTTATACTTAAATAGTTAAAGAAATTTGGTTCTGAAAGTACGGAATGCAAGTGAGAAGACGACTTGGGAGGACTTTGGGCTCCTGTTTGGTAAAGTGCCAGGCGAGACGATGGGGATCTTCATTGAGAAGTGGAAATTCCTTTGGGAAGGTGATTTGTAAAGTGATATTTAAACTCTAATTTAAAAGATAAATGAAAGGGAAGAAAAGATGATCCTTGGTTAATGATAATAAAAATAATATAAAAAGCAAACAGTAAAGGCAGCATTAGTAAAGTTTCCAATGAAAAAGTAGGCCACAAGGTCAAGAAGAGCCAGATTGAGACTGTGTCCAGAATTCAGGATGAAGATATGACAGGGCAGAAGTAGGATAGCCACTTGTTTGGGGCCCTCATGGGCAGCTGAAGATTTTTATCTTTATCCTGAAAGCACAGGGAGATGATTGAAGTATTTCCTCTTGAAGACTGACATGAATGAATAAATCAAGGTTAGGACACCCAGGTGAGGGCTACTGAACTCAGCACTTCCAACTCCCAAATGTTTTCCTTTAAATCTTTCAAATTCATTTCTCAAAGCCAATACACCAGCAGTTTCAGTTTCCTACATCTCCCTTCTGTTGCTTTCTTGGAGAAGGCTTTATGATTCCTGTATACTTGCCTGTTTCTACTATAAACCTGAAGGAGAGGTTTTTCTTTTTAAAAGAGAGTTTTACATGTAATGGCTTTTAGGCTTCATGTTCCAATTTTAGGTTCTGAATCCACTTTTTTTGTTTTTTGTCTGTTTTTCAGGTTGCGGTATGCTCAGGGCTTACTCCTGGTTCTGTTTGCAGACTCAAGAATCACTCCTGACATTGCTCAGGGAACCATATGGGATATCAGGGCTTGAATCCTGGCTAGTCATGTGCAAAGTAAATAATCACTGCATTTCTGCTCCAGCCTATGAACCTGCTTCTTTACATACAATTTAGAAATTATGATTAAAAATCACACTTAAACTTAGATGTGTGCCACAACTCTTTACCCAGAAAATAAAATCATTCTGAGAATTCAATCCCTAAAAATCTTATTACTAGACTTTTCCTGTAAAATCAGGCCACCCCCACCCCTTTCTGAATGCAAGTATAATAATTGGAAAGGAAATTTTTGAATGTTGTGTAAGGGGTACTTTCAAGCAAGGATCAGAGAGCTCTGGAACTCCTCATATCAATATTTTGTCAACTGTTCGAAATTTTAATGCTCAGACTCGGGAAGATTAAGGCCACTAAACCAACCTGTTTGCAATACTTGGGTACATCTAGGGATATACTCAGTGATATTCAGAGAATGATAAGATGCTGGGAATTCAACTCAGGGACTCACTCATGCAAGTTTTCTAGTCTTTTGAGCTATTGTCCAGTCCCTTGAAAGAAATCTTGCAGGCTTACTTTTATATCACAGTTCTGTTACAGCTGATTATTATATACTGAATCCCTGCTGCATTTGCTCTTTGAGATTTTAGCCTTCAAAGCAAAGCATTGCAGGCTGTTACTCAATGGATATTTAAGAAAACATTTCTGGAGAGCCTTGTCCTTATATTAGCACTTTAAAGCTACTCATTTATCCTTATGATTGTCCCATTTTAGGGATGGTAAAACCAAGACAAAATTTGCTCATAACTAATGCTGATGCTGAGAGTGAGTAGACATAGTTTGGCTCCAGATTTGACATTAGTGCTGTGTTTTATATAACTTTATTTTTCTTGAAATTGTTTTTCTGATATTTAAAGTAAATGGTCTAGTCTAATTCCAAATTATAAAAATAGTATCTAATGAAAAAGAATGGGGCCACAGCGATTAACAGCAGGTAGGGTGCCAGGTTTGGTCCACATCATCCTATATGATCCCCTGAGCCTGCCAGAAGTAATTTCTTTGCACAGAGTCAGGAGTAGCCCCTAGGCACTGCCGGGTTTATCCAAAAATCAAAGAAAAAGTAAGGTTAAGAAGACAAGTAAGAATTTTTAAAAAAAAAACATTGTAGATTTATTTATTTATCAATGATGACCATTTCATAGATATTAAAATATTCATAGAGAAATTCAAAAGGATTTGAGTGATGCTTGAGAATTTGAATTCATAGCTTCACTTATAAATTTTTTCTTTATAAAATTAGCAAACACTCTAATTTTTGTTAACTCTTATTAGACTTAAATGTGAAGTAATATGAATATGGTAAGCCTTTTTAATATCCCATAAAACAACTTGAAAACTTTCAAAGGAAGACATTATTTACATGTAAATATAAATTTCAATGTCATGAAAATTAGGTTTGATTTTTGTACAAATTAATATTTGACTTCTTTGTATAGGGAAATCAAAGAACTCATTTAACCATTAAATGCCTTTAAAATGAAGCACAGACTTTGAAAGGAGAGGTATATCAACCTAATCCAGTTTCCTGTTCTTGTCCTCACCCATCCACTCAATAGCTGCCCTGTACCCATATCTCTGCAGGTCCTGCTCTATGGCTACCTTCACCTTTCTAATCACATATGCTCTCATATCAAATGCTTATTTTTTGGAAATAGAAAGATTTATTCAAAAGGGAAAGAAAAAGAAAGTCTCTAGTTGTATAGAAACTTAGTAGAGGATTAAGATCACTATGTGTTTTTGACAAACATACATGATATTTGATTGATATATGAATGTGTACCCAGTGATTAAGAGGTAGCTTGAAGTGTTACATGCATGCCTAACAGCCTCAATGCCCTGAGTATAATAACCATTATCATATAGCTCTTGAATACTGCCAGGTATCATCATGGCAACCCTCAGCACCATTAGGCATTAGTTACTGCATTATTAGGCAAGATCCCTCCACTCCCTTCAACTTTCAAGTCTGAACCTTGAATAGATTATCTCTGGGAGAAGTTTCTAGATCCCTGAACACTGTTAGGGAAGTTCCTTCAGTAATAAGGAAAAATAAAAAAAGGATACAAACCTGTGCATTTTTCAAACTGTAGATAAGTTATACACCTATGAAACTATCATGACCATTAAGGAAATTCATATTATCCAGCATTTCCCAAAATTCCTTACTATCCTTATTTATTATGTTGATAATGATCATGATTTGTGTTGTGAATACAAATGTATTTTTGTTCAGAAAAATAAATACTGTTTCGTAATATATGCTTACATGAGTTATTTAAAATAGTCAAACTCATGCAAACAGAATAGAAAAGTCATTGTCAGGTGTTAGGGGTTAAGTAAGAAATAAGAAGAGATAATTCATTATTATTAATAAGAATTAATTAATATTAATAATATGCAAGATTATTATGTTCTGGAGACCTATATTTGACCCATATGTTTTTGCATATGCTGCTCCTTTTTCTTGAAATGCCTTTCTCCTTCTTTACTTAAAGACCATTTAGTCATACCCAAGTAAAAATGTCACTTATCTTATAAGGTTTCCTAACTTCTTAATTTCTCCCAAGTAAAATAAATTTCTTTCTCTACTCTGCTCCAATAGAAAACTGTGCTTATCACTTTTTACAATATTTATTGTCATTATTAATTTACATTCATTTTGCTGTTTGACTTTGAAATATGTGAAATCATAATTTCTAGTTGAAATATGAACTTATTTGTGAAATCATGGTAAATCATATTGTTGCCATGTGGAATTTCAGGAACTATGGGAAATAGAGAGGGCATGTTTATGTTTTTGTTTTTGAAAAGTGGTCAGGCACTGATAAAAGGATCATGGACCAACAATCATGGAAATGAATCATCTTTATGTTGTGTTGAAGTAAAATCAAAGAGCCACTTGTAGACTACCTACTTATGAAAATTAAAAAGGGAAGGATTCTTCACCAAAATTTGGATGAGGAATGAGGTAATACCTAAGCCAAATCTTGAAGGGTATGAGTCAGATCAAGAAGGCCAATTGGAAGAGAGGGTGAAATTTCAAAAAGAAAAATCCTGAAAATATACAAAGTATGAAACAACATAATTTGTTTCAGAGCATGTTTCAGGATAATTCACATTTCCGTTATCCTAGAGTAGGTAAGAAGCATACAAGAAGTAGCAACAGATGAGGTCAAAGAAAGGTATGTGTGATAAGTGATGGAAAATGGTATGGAGAAAGCCAAATGTGCTTCTAAAGAGTTGGGTGTATTTTAAAAAGAATAGGGAGAAGTCTTTTAAATTGATCATGAATATATAAAAGGAGAAGATAACCACTCTGACTATAGTAAAGGAAAGGCACAGAACTAAGTGTGGGAATGAATGTGAAATCTAAGAAAAGCAAGCTATGATTCCAGGATGGATTCAAGAACTTTAAAACTGGAATACTCCAGGCCATTGAGGTGGTGCTAGAGGTAAGGTGTCTGCCTTACAAGCACTAGCTCAAGGAAGGACTGCAGTTCGATCCCACAGCATCCCATATGGTCCCCCCAAGCCAGGGACAATTTCTGAGCACTTAGCCAGGAGTAACCCCTGAGCATCAAACGGGTGTGGCCCGAAACCCCCCCCCAAGAAAAAACAAAAAAATGGAATACTCTCTTCAACTGAACAAATTAATGGAAAGAATAAATTATTTTAAAATATCAAATTTAACCAGCTTGTCATTCAGGTTCATCAATCTTTTATAACTGCCAGAATATTTTTTTGATTCAATCTATCTACCCAACTCTTAACTACAATTGAAACTTGACATTGAACTGTAAACCATCTCTGTTCAATGTCAATATTAGTCCCAAGGAAAAAAATGTTAGTGGTTGGGAGGTAATTTAACTCAAATTATCATCCAGGTAACAGGTTCTTTAACTCAAACTGTACTATTTTTAATGTACAAAGTATAATAGTACATAAGCACAATATATCTACGATATTAAAATTTTATGGAGAAAATGTTGGAAAACATTTTATAGGGGAAAATGGGGGCCAATACTGTAGAAAGATAGTAAGTTCTACTTTAATTAATTATTGCAACTTTATGGGCCAGAGAGATAATACAGCAGGTAGGGTCATGTCTTGCATGCAGCCAACTCGGGTTTGATTCCCGGAGCCTCATATTTGTTCTCCAAGCACTACCAGGAGTGATTTATGAGTGTAGAACCAAGAGTAACCACTGAGTATTGCTAGGTGCCCCTACAATTTTTAATAATTATTTAACTTCAATAGAAAGCATTTTCAAATTTTAACCTAGTAAAATAATTTTTACTTAAGATAATTTTAGGGGCCTGGGAGATGGCATGGAGGTAAGGCGTTTGCCTGTCATGCAAAAGGTAATCGGTTCGAATCCCAGTGCCCCATATGGTCCCCCGTGCCTGCCAGGAGCAATTTCTGAGCATGGATCCAGGAGTAACCCCTGAGCACTGCTGGGTGTGACCCAAAAACCAAAAAAAAAAAAAAAAAAAGATAATTTTAAATATTTACTAAATATTTGAGATTTAACTAGATGTTGTCACTGATTTTGATCCTGCCGGTACATGGATTTTAGAAAGAAAATATGTCTGAACAGAGAAATACAAATTTATCTGTGACTCTAATGAGTGGCACTTTAAATATAAATGTAATGAGGACTGAAAACTATTTCAAAAGAATATTTCATCACTTCTCAAATTAATCTCATTCACCAAGAGACAGAGAAAAGCATGCTTATATTCTCCCAACATCTCTCCTTGGGGGCAATTAGTGTTCTAAATTTAGCCTCAAGAATCTTAATCTTAAATTCGTAAAGAATATCAGAGGAGCTTCTTGGATAATTATAGTGTTAAGATTGGAATTTAGTTGCTCAGAACCTTTCTTGACCTACCTTAGGGATTTTAGTAAACCAGTTACTTAGTTAAGGTTAACACTGACTCAGGATTAATTCTATCTAACTCATCGACCCAACTCTTAATTCTTAAGGTGAATATATTTACTGAGCAACCTTTTTTTTTTCTAGAAAACACATTGATAGATATTATTGGCAAAAAGTGTCTACTAAGGTAGTGTTATGTTCGCAGGATTTATGTCATCCATTCTAATAAGTCCAGAAATAATGAAATTTAAATCCACAGTGTTGCATATTGACTCAGAATTTACCTTTCTAGTGAATGCAAATGCTTGTGCCTACATTCTGGAAATCCTTTCCTCCACCCTCTCTCAAGACATAGTAGAATTCACTCCAGTGTGCTTCCATTGGATATTGCACACTACTGTTGACATCACCTGTATCTCTCTATCTGCATCCCCTAATCCTATATCTATTAGCCATACATCCTTCAACATCTTATCCTCTTTATTCCTGTCTCCATATACATCTAAGTAAAATTTTCCTTATCTTTCAAGATTCATGGATTAATCTTTTGAAAGATTTTTCCTGATTTTCCAATCAAAGATAGCTGAATTTCCTCAGTTGTCTCAAGGGAATGAATTATCTTAAGGAAAGACAAACGTATGCAAGGTCCTCCAAAGCCTCTCTCCAAAGTAAATTTCATAGCCCTCATAATGGCTACTTTTCCTCACTGAATCTGCCTTCTTTTTTACATTATTTATCAAATTTCATCGTTGTTGCACTTCTTTTTCATTATCCAGACTGAGACACACTAGAACTTTAAAACCCTAGCAATAACTAAATTCTTTTCTTATGTAACTTCCTTCCTTCTTCAAGCTTTACACAATTGTCCCTATACCGAAGAGACAAACTAAGTCGCCTTACTTTAAGCTGCAATCAATCACTTCTTTCTATTCCTAATTCATTTTTTATTTCATTGTGGCACATATTATCTTCTATCAAATTACATAAGTCACTTACTAATTTATTATCTTTTTTATTAAAATGAAAGTTTTATGCACTGCAAGAGCCGATAAAAGAACCTCCCTTTTCTATAATGGGAATACAATGTAATGTTTAGTATATGTTTTAAAAGAATGAGCTCTCTTCAAATCTTAAGCATTTGGGGGGCTGGAGAAATATTACAGTAAGGGGAGTAGTTGCTTTAAATGGAGTTAACCAGGCCTCCATCCTCAATACTTTATATGGTCTCCTGAGACCCTCCAGGAGTGATCCTTGAGTGCAGAGCCAGGAGGAAGTGAGTAAGCCCCACTGAGTGTGGCCTAACTTCCCCACCACCAAAAAAAAAAGTCAAACATAAACTTCGAATGCAAGAAGTTTTTGGGTTTTTTTTATTATAAATATATTATTTATTTAAGTAACATGATTATAGTTGGGTTATAGCCACAAACAGTAGTTTTGTGCTAGTATTTCTGTTAACGTATTTTCTGAAAATGATGGAATTATAAGTATTTTTAAGTATGTATTTTCATCTCTAACTTGATTAGAGATCTCATTAATTTTGCAATCACAACAGGCCAAACTTTAACTTGAGTTTTCTTGGTGAAGAATCTTCCCCACAAACACTCAGAACATCTGAAATTTCCTATGTTGACAACTCAATTATGAATCAAAAGAGTGAGCATTTCTTCTGCAGAATCTTTTCAAAGGATAAGAATTTACTGTTGTTTGGCTATTTTTCTTCATTCTGTATCATTATGTGGGGGATATTTATCTTAATAAGTGGCAAAACTTGAAGAAATCCTGGTAATGTAAACTTGAAAAATATGTTCTTACCTCTTGTAACTTCTCTTTTTTTCTTTTTTTCTCTCTCAGAGCTCTACCAGCTATGATGCAGTGGGTCCGCACACAGAAACCAGGAGAGAGTGGCATCAATATTGTCACTGCTGATTTTGTAGAACTTGGTGATTTCATCAGCACTGTCATAAAGCTCAACTACATCTTTGATGAAGGAGAAGCCAATACTTGATAGTATCACTTGGAGTGTCCATGAATAAGATAGAGCAGACTCATTGTTTAGGCATATTATCTATAAGCATTCTGATCTTCCTATTCTGAGTCTCAGAGGGGATTAGGGCTGAGAGTGGGTGGGTAAAGGGGGAAATCCATGAGTTCAGTGATTATTATGGTATTCTGCATTACTATAAATATTTCATTTCCCATTTAATGAGCAAAATCTACTGCTAGTGTTAGGGATTAAAAAGACCAGTGAGCTTTTGTTTTTCAAAATTAGTCTTTGTAATGTAATAATCATGAGTGTTTGCTTGATTGCATTTCTGGTTTCAACCTAGGGTACCACCACTGTGTGTATCTTCTGAATCTTTCTGCTCCTGCTCTTGCTTGCTCTTCTTAGCCAGATGCTATATGGGAATCAAAAACAGTTGAATACCCAATATATCATGTATTACATCGTTGTACTAAAATTTGTTCTGTGGAACTTGGTATACTATTCTCTAGTCATTGTCAATTGGACAATCAGTGCTAATTTTTGGTCATTGAAAATATGCATTAAATCAGTTCCCTGCATCAGTGCTATTGGAGGCCATACTCAGTGATTTTAGTGTTTTCTGAAAATAAGTGTTTCACAGTATTTATATGCAAGGCAGCTATACATAAAGAGTAAAAACGTTTTTGGAATAACTACTAGTGCCAACTTCATAGTGAAAAAAGAGGAAGAGAAAAATCTCACTTTAGCTAAAAATAATATCCTCCCATGTGTGTCCATTAAATAAGAATTAAGTGTACTAAAATTACAAAAGTGAAAAGTAATTTTACCAAGAGTTTTCTAACAATTTTTTAAGTTAGGAAGAAAAAGAAGAAAGCAGGGAGAGGTTGTGTATGTTTTCCTAGCAAACTGAGATTTGCAAATATATAGTCCTAAATCCCAAATTTTGAGAAATATATTTCAAAAAACTTTGATTTGAGAATGTTTTATATTTTTACCTGAGGTTGAAGAGGAGGAAGAACACAGAATTGATTTTGAAACTCTGCCCATGAAATTTCAAATATCCATAAACCATCTTTAGAAAGATGTTTAAATATGTATGACCTAGGCAGACTTGTTTAAAATTGGTACTGACTCATCACTTCTGACATTCATCCTACTCCAGGGTTGAGATTAAGAAGAGGCCAATCTTTTCCAGAAGGATTTTGTGGCTCAACATTGAATTATTATTATTTCAGTCTATAGTGGGGGAAATGATAATGCAACTTTGAGCTCTGTTTCTGGTAGCTTTTGGAACTTGAGAACTCTTAAAATCTTAAAAGAGCACAATATCTCTTTCCTATGTGACTCACAAGAGTAGTGTGAGGCATTTATAAATATCTATTAAATTTGTTGAGATTCTTATCTCCTAGACCTAGATAAAGAAAACGATTTCAAGACCACCCATTTCAAGATTATAATCAAAAGTTGATTACAAGAGAATAATTACTCATTATCAGAAAATCTTATTTATTAGCAACTGCAGAGAGGGAATAGAAATTAGTTGTATTGATGAGAATGTCAATGAAGTGTATATGTGTATATGATAGAAAATAAGCACATATTTTACACACAAGAGGTATGATCCACATTTTACTTGTGTGTATATATCTCATTCCCAATATACCACTCCTATGCAGACAGAAAAACACAAACACAAATACAGACATATACACAATCACAATTCTCTTTAAGTAAAAATATGTTAATATAAAACTCTTCATTTTAAAACTAAAATTTTTAACAAAACATGGGGAAGTATGATATGACCATTGCAATTAGAGTAATTGATCATATTCAAATAATTTTGTAAAACTATTCTATCTTGGAACCTATTTATTTAGATAGATTTTTTATTCTGCTTTTTTTCAACCCTAGAAGACTTATTGTCTTACTATATCTTATTTTTTCTTTATGTTCAATTGAATATGAACTGTTTTTTGATGACTAGAAAGTATGGAAATTTATATCCTGTAAATTTATGTTGGAGGAAGATTTTTCCTTCTTACTATTCATCATTACTCATCCCTCAGGAGGCTATTTAGCCAAGAATACTTGCAATGACACAAAGAATTAATTTGTAAATATGACAGAAAACATCTTTCAAAATATATTAATAAAGCTGCACAAAACATAGAGGTAACTATGCTATATTTTCTTCAATTTATATGCTTTCTAATAATGTTTGCTTAGAATTAGCTTTGCCATATTTGTCATTTGGGTGCTGAAAGAAGCAAACACGTTGAAGCATTAAACTAATTGTGCAGTTTCTTAACTGGAGAAAACCATAATGGCTGCTAGTGATATACACACAGATTTTTTTGTGGCAAAAGATACTAAGATGTCATTGTGATGGTTTCCCTGTGGATATGCAATACCTGGGAGCAAATCGATTTGCCTTAATTTCTAGAGGAGGTAACAAGTAGAATTGAGTTTTGTCTCCTCCAGCTCAAAGAAGAGGTTACTTGGAAGGATTTCTTGGGAAGAGGAATGGAGAAAAGGTAGCTTTGGTTTTCCTCAGACCATAGACCTTCCATAGAGCATGCTTAAAGGGGCAGGTTGTGGGGCCTGAAATAAAGAGGTTGGGGTGAGGACTAGTGACTCACAATCAGAACTTACCCTTTGCCTATGCTCCTTTGTCTTAGCTGGGCATTGTCTTCCCAGAAACTAGGAGCACAAGGGCTATAAATAGGCCCCAATTGAGTAGAAGATATATCTTGGTGCACTTTTGTTTATTTGTTTCTTAAGACATCATATCACAAGTCCTGAAAGGAAAAAAAAAAAGCAAAACCTAAATATTTGCAGATTTTCTTGCTGTAGGAAGTCAAGAGTAGGTTATTTTGGAAACATATGCAGTCTCATTTGGGGATTTGTTTTCCTGTCTATAATGTTGAAGGACCATGATGGGGAGTTGTCCTGTATGTCTCCCTAATTACTACACAATTATATGAATGCAGAGAATGAGAGGACTCATTTTAAAGCCTTAGGTTATTCTCTATGATGACCTCAATATTCACTTTCAGCCATACTGGGAAAACTCAGTTTTCATGGAGCATCACCTAACAGTGAATGTATTAGAGCATAAAGTGTTTGGCATTTATGTGCCCATGCACAAACATGCAGATGTGCACACACACACATACACACACACACACACACACACACACATACACACAAATGGCACGAACATCTCACTCACACATTATTCAAATAGAATTTGCACTCTAATTACTCAACTTGTTTCCATTACCAGTCTAACTTTTAAAGTCGATATCTTCTACATTAGCAGGCATAAACATTGTATAAATATTTGAGAGGAAAAATCACTAGTAAACCAATGAAAAATGAGACCACCCTAAATAAGAAATACCTAGCAATAGCATGATGTAATTGCATTGTCAATTACACTTCAAGATGGAGAATCAAAGTTGAACCTGAGTATAATTGATAAACATCCCATCTTTGCTTAAAGTTTTCTTGAGTTTCTTTGAGGTTCTGACTTGCTTTAGTCAGAATTGCCTATTCAGATATACCCCGTTAGGATTTCTGACTAGAAAGCTGAAAGTCTCAGGAAATGCATGTTTCAGTGAATTTTTCAGTTCTTTCATTTCGCAGATCCAATGACACAATCTTCTTACTTGTGGAGGCTCATCTAAAGCAGAGCGCCACAGGTAGTGTGCTTGCATTTTGAATTGCTAATAGAAAATAATGCAGTGTCCCTCAGGATATGTAAAACAAGATTTTTACAAGTATTTTACTTTGCAGCACTTTAGTCTTTTTTGACTAGATATCAGTGACACTCTGGTGTAAGTGCTATATTTGCCATAATTTCTTGGTGGCTCCTGTGTTACAGTTTTAAATAAAGCTCTAAATTGTTTTCCCAGTGACAACTAGAAAATGTGTAAAATTTGTAAAATGTGTTGTTCATTAAGAAGTGTGAAATTTTCCTTTCATTTGTGATACTATTTTATAGGCATTCATTCTCAGTGTATACGTGTGAGTCAAAATTTGTGCTTGTATGTAGTATGTAAGTATAAGTAAATTGCATCGTATCAAAAATCAAACTTATCCTAAAGAAAAAGGGCACATTATGACCAGCCTTAATCCATTGCCATCCTTTGTTATTGCAATTTGGGGTTAAAATTTAAAGAGAAATTATGTTTTTTATTGTTGTTTAAAATGACCTTTAAAAATCATTTATAATTGATCTGAGTTCTCAGAATCAAATAATATATCTTGTTGAGGACCTCCCATGCTTTTCAAATTTCTAATGTCACTTGTGAACTTTATTAGCTAACAGAGAATAAACTCATACTAATTTCATCAGCAATATTACCAGTATATTTTGAAAATTGTTTTCAGACATGGAACTCATTTTGCTTGTAGTGATGTTTCCTTTAAACCAGAAAAATTCTGTAAAAAAACTATTGTTGTAAATAATTCCTTTTTAAAAATTAAATTTTCTTTAATATCAACTCAGAAACAAGAACTCTTTTAAAATTAAATTTCTCTTTCTTTCACAGGAGTAATTCAAGGACTCATTTATGTCCTCATTAACATACTAGTATGAGTTTTTTTTTATTCAGATTAAAACTGCCACCCCAGGTTCTGGATCAATAATACAGCAGATAGAGCATTTGTCTTGCAAGCTGCTGGTACAAGTTTGATCCCTGGCACTGCATATAGTCCTCTGAGCCCACAGGAGTGATTCCTGAACACAGACTCTGAAGTAAGCCCTGAACACCTCTAGGTGTGGCTAACCCCACTTGCCCCCAAAATACTGTCCACTCATAGAATTATAGAAAAGTTGGTGAGAATGATTCTCTTGACTGCCTGAATAAGAGAGAGGAGATGAATACAATCAGCCTGGACTCACCTGGAAACTGGGCAACAGGTAGCTAATAGAATATGGAATTTGTCAATGAAGTCAGAACAGAGGTTTTCCAAAGAAAGTTATAATAACCAGCAAGTACTCTTTCTAAGGAAATGAAATCCCAAAAGACCAGTAACTAAGAGCAGTAAGACCTAAGGCCAATTTCTGGGAAAATTTGATGGAAATAAGTGTTCAGTCTTGTATTGAACCATTATATCTAACAAGTGAATCCTTGACATAGTCTGGATGTGAGTTAGTCTTAGAACATTTTTTTGTATCTGCCTCCTCTTCAGAAACTCCCATGTTATAAGGTAATACAAATACATTTTATCATGTAACCCCTACTTACACATATTTTATTGATTTGCTTCATGTCTAAAGACTGGAAATTTGCAAAGCTGGTGACGTTTTCTTCATTAAGCACCAGAAATTCACCAGAAGGAGATAGATCTGTGCCTTCTCTTTTTAGGATCTGGTCATTGATACCTTTAATAAATGTGATGTGATGAAAATAAAAGCCTACAGTTCTGTTTAGCAAATGTGAATTTTTTGATAAGATTGTGTCCTTAATGTAAAATAGTTTCTTTGTATCCAGTGAAATGCTTAATAAAGTCCTGGTACCAGTTGTCTTTTACTATTATTATTATTTTATATCCATCAGTTTTTCATTATAAACCAAAAGTGGATCTTTTAAATAGAGCATGACTCAATACACCAGAAAATGTAATTCTTTTTAAAAATATGAGTCATCAGGTTAGGCTATCCTCTTAAAAAAGAATATATTTTTCATCACTAAAGACTATGGATGAGACTTTCATTGCATTCAAGTTAGATATCACTGGAGTGAATAATCTTAGTCACTGATACTTCTACAAAAAAAGAGTGATATATGGGGCTGGAGAGATAGCATGGAGGTAAGGCACTTGCCTTTCATGCAGAAGGTCATTTGTTCGAATCCCGGCATCCCATATGGTCCCCCGAGCCTGCCAAGAGTGATTTCTGAACATGGAGTCAGGAATAACCCCTGAGCGCTGCCAGGTGTAACCCAAAAACCAAAAAAAAAAAAAAAGAGGGGGGTTATATATAAATAATATATTCATGTGAACTTAGTATATTAAGATAACAATTTAAAGTCAACAAAGCATACTTTTACTAAAATTTAGTTATGTCAGATGCACAAAATAGTATTAAAAAATAAAACTTTCTTTGTAGTTTACCAAGAAAACCCTATGCATTGGAGTTTAAATAAGTAAATCTTAAAAAATTAGACTATAATATTATTAAAACAATCCAAGAACAATATCTTATCTAAAAACTTTTGGTATAAACTTATATAATAATTTCCCCCAAAGTTCTGTTTTGTACATAGATTCATGACACTGGTATATTTTTTATAGTTTTAATGATTTATATACTTATTAAAGAATATTAACTTAAAACTTCACATATTACATCTTTTTCCTTAATTTATCATTCTATAGTTTTATCATAATTCTTTTTGTTCATCATTTTTCAAACATTTGCTCTATAACAGCTTCATGCTAAATGCTATAAAATATTTATAAAAATCTTTCTTAAAAAATGTAAGAAGAACACTTTTGAAAGTAGTTTCCACTATCATTTTGTCTTCTAAGCAAACGAAAATTCTCAACTGACCTTTTCAAAATAATATTCCCAATGAGTACTAAGAAAGACAGTTATTCCTGAAAGCCCTCTTTAAAAAGGACAGTTTCTACAAAGAATAGAACTAGAAATCAGCTGCCTGTGGTCACAAATAATGAAGAATGTTTTCCCTTCTTTGCCTTCCGCAGTCCCTATCACCTGTGTATAAGACACTCAGAGATAATCTCAGCTGCCACATTCTGTCTGAAATTCTAAAACAGAAAAGTAGAGTTTTCATTTCCTATCATTTATCCTGATTATTTTTCAGTGAAAGATACTGACTTGATAAAATTGGAAAAGAACCCATACAAGATAAAAATTGACAGTATTTTCTAGATTAAAGAAATTTAAAAAAAAATCACTTGAAATCGGAGGAATATTTTTTAAGTGAAAGCTAATATGATAGCATGATGGAACCTTTGCTGTTGGTTCTCAGGGAGGTTCAATATATATTCTTAATTATGAGTCATAATAGTGGTCACACTGAAATTAAGTGGCAAGAAGTGAACCTAAATGTCACCACATGCTTTCAGCCATATTCATCCTTCATTCTTGTGGATAGATATATTCCTGAAACTCTTTAGAACTTTTAGACAAAGGTGGAGCACATAAAGTCTTACAATTGAGAGTAGGAGTGCCCAAAATGACAGAGGAAAAGGGTAGTAAAAATGCTAGCAATTCCCAAAGCACTCCTTGGCAGAAAGCTTATTCTTGCTCAGAAAAATATGTAATATTGACCTTTGGATGTTTTAGTGTTAAATAATTAAGAAAAAATTGTTTTGTCTCAACACAACTATTCAGTTATTAAGTTGTGCCCTTTTATTTTGAGGGATAAAAAAATGCCTGCACACTATTTTGGTATGGGTTAAAAAAACATATCAATGTAGAATCAATAACCTTTCTTCAATGGACTGTAACATTGTTTTTATTAATATTAAGAAAATATTTTATTTTAACCTTGAAAGTAAGAAGCACATCGTTTTCTATATTTTTCTATCTCATTTCACATCTATTTCTACCTAATTAGAACAGGCTAGTTATTAACATATGATTAGAAATAATAAAATTGTTCCCAGCTGGGACATAATAAAATGGGTACATAAATGTTATTGGTGATGATGATACAAAAAGCATTAGACAGTACCCACTACCTCTTGCATTCATTGGAGAAATACTGATACTAGGAAAATATTAGAAGAAAGTATTCAACATGGTTTTCTCTCCAAGTGCAGGAAGACTGATTATCTAAAGACTGTTAAATCCTTCAAAAATATTCATGTAGGAAAACTTGGCTTATGGCACACTTATTTAAAGGGGGCTGGGAAAAGGGTCAGGAAAATGTTGTGTTGTATGTTTTAATAAAAATTTTGGTTAAATTTTCCCCTTCCTCATCTTCTAGTAGATATAAGTAGAATTGATGTAACCATATTATTATTAACTAAAATTTTCAGACTCCTCAGACTGCTCAGTTGGCACTGTTATTCCCAATGAGCTTCATCACAAAGTCCTCAAGTACCAAAGGTGTGGTCTATGCACAAGTGAAAGAGTTGAGAATTGCCTTTCTTATGTTGCATTCTAGTGGAAGAGGTATTTATTTTCCAAGTGTGAATAACTCACTCAACTTGATATATGATTCTTCTCTATTTCTCTCTCATATCTATGAACTTTGGATAAAAAATGAATTCTAAGTAATAGTCTATACTGATCTCAAAGTCAACAGAGTCATAATTTTGCTCCTGATGAAGTTTTTTTTTGAGATTCACCTTCTCTTGAGAAATGAACCTATTTGGCTGCTGGATTTTTGTAAAACTAGGCTCAGATAGACTCACCTTCCCTCAACTGTGCTATTTGAGTCATATTAGTTCTTCAACTTCAGGTGGCCTTTAAAAAGTAGCAGATATAGCCAGAATTGAGCAACATCCAGGTATGGAAAATGAAAAAAAAATGATATGGGGACCCACCATAAAATATTAGCAGAGTCTAGAATAGTGGTACAGTATTAAAATATTTCTTACTTTAAAGAAACATTAACAAACAGCTTTAGATGCAATACTTTGCAACATGGCTTTTGTTAGGAAAATTCCAATTATTTTGTGTTTGCCTTGCTACCTACAAAGGGAAAAATTCTCCTAAGAAGCCTATGGAAAAACCTAAAAATCTCCAGAGCTATACTTATCAAACATTATAAATGACATGATTACCAAATTTTATCAAAATATAGATACAGATCTGACAAGAGGAGATGGCTCTCAGATTCCTTTTTGTACAAACTCCCAAATAGTTCAGATATCATTGGTACAAGATTTCCATTCTGAGTAACTACATTTTGGAAACAAACTTTAAAGAAATTTCTTCAAAATTTTTATTTTCCATGATAATTTTTTAGGGAGTGATAGTTACAAAACTGTTATGTGCATGAGTATTTTAGTAAAAGGGCTATAATAATTAAAACAGTTGATCCCCAAATCTAGTCAACCAAAAATCAACAGTTTTTTTTTTGTTTTGTTGGTTTGTTTTTTTTTTTTGGTTTTTTGGTTTTTGGACCACACCCGGTGACGCTCAGGGGTTACTCCTGGCTATGCGCTCAGAAGTCACTCCTGGCTTGGGGGATCATATGGGACACCAGGGGATCGAACCACGGTCCGTCCTAGGCCAGTGCAGGCAAGGCAAGCACCTTACCTCTAGTGCCACCACCCAGCCCCATCAACAGTTGTTTTTGATTAAATCAGGTTTTTCCCTCAAAATGAAAAATGACTACATGAAATAAAAAAGGGTCAATTATTTCACCAGACAACATAGAAAATAGATTTGATACAGAATTCTGTACAAAGATAAAGATCAGGTAAATGTCACACTTCTAATAGGAAAAAAAAGCAAATTTTGACTGTGTAAGAGATATGGACTGTTAAACCCAGTGTCCTACTTCCTTTGATTCTATAAAAAAAAAATAAGATAGCTGAGGACTGTTGTATATTGAAGTTCCTTTATTATTTTGAAATTTCTTTATTTGAAGCAGTTTCTTGGTTGTGAATTGAGGCTATGAATTGACTGTGCCAATATAGGAAGAAGATCTCTATGACACTTCAGAGTTTTTAGTATACTTGAAGCAAAAAATTTTCTATAAACTTTATAGAGTTGGTTTTATCTATTCTAATTCTAGTCATTTATTCTAGTCACATGCTACTTTTCTGGTTCAACATGAGTTCCACTTTTTACTTCTTAAGTGCTAATTACAACTGAAGTTAATTCAACTCAAAAAAGAGGTCTTTTTTCAGACTAATCAAAATGGGAAAAAAAGTAACTTTGGAGAGTACTGAATTTAGTCATTCAAATAATGTCACCAGGACCTGATTTTCCTCCATCAATAACTTTTGCCTTGCTTCGAACTGATTCTGAAATAGGGTTTTTCCACACTGAGTCAAAATGATCAGAGTTCAAAATAATCAGAAAATTTCTCTCTCAAATTTTCAACCAAGAAATAAAGTTGAGTTCATTGGCTGAACTTGCACCAGAAGTCAATTTCCTTTTTATTTATATGTTTAATTAGTTAGCTAGGTAGCTCTCTGCTAATTCACTCTATTGACATGACATTAATTGCACAGATGTCTATGTCTTAAGGATACAATTTCGAAATCATCAAATACTAAAGTATATATACCACAACAGACACCAAATTTCTTATATTCCTCTATCACAATCAGTCTCCCAACTCCCTCTTTTGTTTTTAATCTTTCCTTCCTCCAGTTCTCACCAATAGCCAAAGCTATGAGTTTATACATGTGTTTCCATTATTTTATCTGCTCCCATGCATTGCAAAAGTCAATTTTTCAATTAAGTTTTGCACATATGAGAATAAAGTTAAAATGAGAAAATCATGATTTTCAAGGAAATCAAAGTGGAGGTTCTCCAATTGGGCATAAATACAGATGTAATCCATCTTCTCTACAAGGGTTTCCTAACACCCCTGAAATTCTGCCACATATGGGAGCATGTCTTATTTGCAAATCAGGAGAACTTGATTGCTTCACCATCAGTTCTGAACCCCAGGAAGTGAAAAAGCGAAAAAAGCAACAGTATGTAGATTTTGACCTTCATGATTATGACATTTTTCTTTTATTTAAAATATTTCTAAACACAGAAAAGTTGCTAAACAAATTGGGGGAAATGTCCACATACACTTCTTTTGGAATTTTTTAACTAATATTTTTCAATGTTAGTACCTTCTTAATACTTTATTCTTATCAGCTTTGAAATTAAACACTTTAAAGTATTGTTAAGATTACAAAAGCAGTTAATAGATTAAAATGAAAAGTCAAAAAATCTATATCTATGAAACTATCCAGTTAATAAGAAAGGTCTTCACTCAATATGCACAAGATACTAAAGTAATACTAAAATAATACAGACAACAAAATTAAAGCCAATGACATACAAAAAAGAGGAGAAAATAAAACATAAAAATGTACCGGTATATATTTTTACGTTCCCAAGATTTATAAAATATAGAGCATGCTAGATGTTCTGCTTAGTCTGAGTAAAATGCAAGCTAGAATTTTACTGTGGCGTGACAGGCAATTTAGTTAAGAGAACATTTCTAGAAAGTGATAATGTTGTTAAATTAATGGTCTATAATAGAGAAAATTATAGCTTTGGTGGCACCAAATAATTTCTCCCTAATCACGAAAGATCCATAAGTCATTAACTCAGTTGCTGGGGTCACTGCTGAAATCATTGATTGAATCAAGTTTATCTGAATCCTGAGATTAAAACATCTCTAAGTTAAGAAAGTGAAAGAGTAGATTGTCAATTGGGTTCTGTGTGTG